>JAXGGA010010303.1:0-47541 GCA_038373865.1 Uloborus plumipes | reverse complement strand
CAACATGAAATTCTGAATTTAAGAAAAAAGTCTTTTTTTTTTTAAACTTTTCCTAGTGAAAAAGTGCTATTTCGCACCTTTGGACTCGAGTCGGCACGGGTTACCGCTGTTTAAATCGCATAAAACTTTTTTCACAATTGTTTTGATGTAAAAGGTAAAAAAAAAAAAGAGGGTATGCGTTAAAAAATTCCCGACTTTTGGTTGTTTTGGGACACCCTGTATATGTGATATCAATACTAGATGGGTACAGAAGTATTTCCTCCATAACACCTGTTTGTGATCCATTTTCCACAGGCGACCTCAGTTTTTCAGATTCAGAAAAAAAATAGCTTTCATTTGACACATATGTGATGATATACTCGATAGGGGGCAGTGGCGGGTCCAGAGAGCCCATGGGGCATATCCTCTCATGTCATAAAAGGTGGCTTACAATTTTATTTTAGGATTTCATTTTTCTTTTTTTTGTTAAGAGCAAGAATCTGAGAAACTGTCACGCCTAGCATTATGGGGTGATTCATGACCTCTCAGATTTTCTCCCAAAATTTTCCAAATGTTTATTATCTTATTGAAAGACCAAATCCAGAATGTTTTGCTCCAAAGTTGAGTTGTTTAGTTTTTATGGACCCCTAAAGTTAAAAGTGCGACATCAAAAATTAAGCGGATTTTCAAGACATGGAAGTTACTGTGAGCATGGGCGCCCATAAGGGGGGGCAAGGGGGGGCTCGAGCCCCCCCTTGGAAATTAGTACTTTTTCTGCTTTTAGTACTATTTATTCAGAAAAAAGTTAAAACTTTTTTTTCTTCACCCATTAATGAATAAGTTATCAAAAATGCCAAATTGTAATAACTCTGCACTGAAATCGCTTTCAGAATTATAACGTTGTGTCTCTTCCTACATTCTTCAATAGAAAAAGAAAGGCAGATTCATGGATGAACCGGCCCCGCATATGCATGGGAAACTCCCCCATGTCTACGGACTAGCTGTTGGGTCATTCCATTTTAAATCAACAAATTTTTAAAAAGTTGTTGCATCATTATTTTTGATTTTGATGAAAATTTCACAGACCTGAAGAAAATATATATTTTATTAAAAAAATATACCGTTTGACATATAGGCCATTTTTGTTGTTGGCAACAGCAAAAATGGGGCATTTATGATACTTAGTCTAAAGAATTATAACTTTTTTTCTATCAAAGATTTTGAGCTCAAACATAGCTAATTGAAACCTAAGAAAGAGAGCTTTTTATATATCAAGAAATTTCAGATTAAAAAAAAATATTTTTCAAGGTCAAAGTTTGATGAAAAGCTCATATTTTACTACTTTTCAAAATTAAAAAACCCATGAAGGATTTAGAATAACAAGCTCTATTTTGATATCATATATTCATATGCGTGGTTACTTATTATACAAAAAATTTAGCTTGTTATTCTGCCCATTTTATGAGATATGCCCCCTAAAGTTGCAAATTTTCAAAAAAAACTTTCTAAAAACTTTCTAATCTAAAAAATAATGCATGTGAAGGTAAGGTAAAAATCATTTTATTGGTGGAATCTTAAGTACTTTTTACATTTAAAAAAATGTAACAAAAGTTGCCTTGTTATTCAAAGGCGCTTGGCAGCTATGGGCATCTGAATTTTCATATAATTGCACTGAAGCAACACGATTAGTTTTGTAATTAATCTCAGATTTTAGTGAAATTTAATTGCATTCTTAATTGCTAGTTTTCCATTGTAGAAATAACAAAGAAGTGTTATGAAGTAACATATTTACACTTTTATAAGATAATTTAAAAATTTTATCGTCTAAATCTCTTAACACTCTCTTGTAGAACTATTTTCTTTAGTGTTTCGTCTCACAGAAAAGAGTTGATAAATGTTCGCTCATCACAGGTGACCTCTTCCTTGTGCACACCATAGTTCTGATGCAGTCAAGATTTTCAAAATGTCTTGCAACTGAATCCAAGTTTAGTCATCCTCACTTGATTTTTTTAAATGACGTTCCTGGCCCTTTCGGATGGAAATAATTTATTCTGTATTGCTCTTCAACATTGACTACTTTTACTTCTCCTAGCCACCAGTCACTATCGTACACACGGCAAACATAATCTAACAATTTTTGTCGGATTCTTGTTTTTTGTGCAGCAGTTTCGTTTGAATATATGATAAAAAATATGGCTTGTTATTCTGAACCCTTTATGGGGTTTTTAATTTTTAAAAGTAGTAAAAAATGAGATTTTAGTCGCAAACTTTGACCTTGAAAAAATAAATATTTTTTAAATATGAAATTTATTGATATCCTATATGAAAAGAGCTTTCTTAGCTTTCCAATGAACTATGTTTGAGATCAAAATTTTTGATAGAAAAAAAATTATAGTTTACAAGACAAAGCATAAAAATGCCCCATTTTCCTGTTGCCAACAACAAAAACGGATCATACATATCAAAGGGTAAATTCAAAAAAAAAAAAAGTATATATTTTTCAGGTCTAGGAAATAAAAAGAATGCATATGCAAATTTCTATCAAAATCAAAAATGGTGATGCACCCCCCCCCCCCCCCCCCCCCCCCCATTGGTTGATTCAAAATGGAATGATCCTATTTTTATATATATACTAGCAGTACCCGCACGGCGATGCCCGTGCAAAAAATGTAAAGAAAGTCAACTGAATAAATTTAAATTCACTCCACCCTCTTAAGTAAAATTATTATATTCTTTAATTCAAATGTGCACCACGACCTTTTAAAATATATTGATGACACTTTTAATGCCATTTCAGTTTGTAGTGTTCAATGCGAGGATTATTTTAGTTTTAAAGACTTTTTTCTTCTTTTCGTGTGTGTGTGACGAACTTATTTATTTTTAGCGAAATTTTTACGTTTCAATGGAACTTTTGACACAACTGTAGAGCCAAGATTTTCGAAAACTCTCAATGACCACAGCAATATTGCCCTTGAAATTTTATATCTCCCCAAAAACAACAGTGTTGTAAAAAAATCCCCCGCCAAGAAAACCTTAAATACTCAGCCTTAAAAAGTTATGATATCGAGTTTTCCCGCCAAGTTTGTGCCAAACTACAACTAACCTGTATGTATAGTTCTTTTAAATTGTTTTCAGTTTTGCCAGGCGGGAAGCTTTGTCTTGTGAGGTGGTTGCTTAATGAGTAAAAACTTCCCGCCTGGCAGGACTGAAAACAATTTAAAAGAACTATACATACAGGTTAGTTGTAGTTTGGCACAAACTTGGCGGGAAAACTCGATATCATAACTTTTTAAGGCTGAGTATTTAAGGTTTTCTTGGCGGGGGATTTTTTTACAACACTGTTGTTTTTGGGGAGATATCACATGTTTTTGCATTAATATTATTTCTTTGCCTGTTTTTTTTTCTCTTCAAAATTTACTTTGCATGTGTTTTTTTCCCTTCAACATTTTTCTTGGCGGTCCGACATCTGTGGTTTTCTTGGCGGCATGCATTTGGTGCAAAAGTTCAAGGATCTT
Source organism: Uloborus plumipes (assembly GCA_038373865.1). Taxonomy (NCBI): domain Eukaryota; kingdom Metazoa; phylum Arthropoda; class Arachnida; order Araneae; family Uloboridae; genus Uloborus; species Uloborus plumipes. The sequence goes on along the minus strand of JAXGGA010010303.1, from coordinate 44,047 downwards.
CTTCAGTCTGGGATAAATTTGAAATCAATCACAATGTACCACCCGAACCGACGCAAAACAAAGCTAGTTGCTAACAATACTACGATTAAATTAAAAGTTAAAAAAAAAAACCCCAACCCTTACTGCCGATCTCATATTAAAATGAACTAAATTGAAGATCCCATTTAACATTCGAGCGTTCGCGCTGGGTCTTTTCGACCCAGGCGCAAGGATAAACACTCGCTGCTCTACTTCTATTTGAAAGAAATGGATCAGGTCCACTGTAGCTGCATTCAAAGTCGACCCCTTGAACTTGGATATACTTTTGAGATCTTTGATTAATATTTGTCAAAATCATGATTTACTACTGAATTATTCATTAAATATTGTTAAAATGCTCTTAAAATGTAATATGGGTCACTCTGACCCAGCGCGCGCTCTCGTGTATCGGTATGTCGCGCGCTTTCCGGAAGGTTAAAAGCCCTATGCAATAAAATCAATTACAAATATTTTATTTGTTAACAAATAGAAACTGGCAACAGATAAAATTATAAATCATTGAGTTTTCTTTCCTCGTGGCCCAACAATGAAAACATAAACGCTCAGATGTTGAACAGAGCTGGTAGATAGAAATCGGATCAATTTTAAGCATTAATAACTCCGGGGTGCGATGACCCCGGGGGGTAAATTTTGGGAAAATGTCCTCAATGTCTCATCGAGAATATTCATACCAAAAATCAACACTAAAGACCCCCGGGGAGAAAAGATACGGAAAATAAAAGCGAGGGGGAGGGGGTGGGGGGGTCGAAAAACCCCCTATGCCGAGCTTTGGGACAAAATAAATGTGGGTGCAAAAGCAGAGCTCAATCCGAGTTACCGTTTAGTCTGGACCCCTGTCAAACAATTTTTAAAAAGTGCGAAAAATAGCGATTTTATAACATATATCACCCCTCCCCCTGAGGGTCCTGGATGTTTTGCTTTAGTATGTGCCGTCAGGGGCCGCTGGAGATTGAGTATACCAAAAATGAACTCTAAGGATCTTTATGGGGCTGAGATACAGAGGGGTGAAAACCCCGGTTTGGTTACTCGCGTAAACAGTCCTAGTCGCTCTTTTACATTTTTATTGGCGACGGAAATTTCTTGGCGGCTTGTATTTGGTTTTCTTGGCGGGGCGGGACGCTCCCGCGTCCCGTGATAATTCACCGATTTAACCGTAATTTCAATGTAAAATTGGTCGCCAAATCTAAATTTATTAACATAGGGAACCGATTGTATCAGGTAGATCAGCCACAGCCATTCTTCCATGATTTTAATGTGAACATTAAAAGGAAAGAAATATAATGTCTTTCGTACCATCTCTTTGAAGTGATTACAATCTAACAGTGACCCTCAAATAATCAAGATTTCACTGGCCGGGAACCTCCTCTGAAGAAAAATTATTATATCCTTTAGTTCAAATGCGCTCCACAACCTTTTAAATTCCACTTAAAGTCATGTTAAAGTTTAAATCAATTCGCCAAATAAATATAAGAGACAGAAAGTTAAGTAAGTAACAGGAGATATTAATTAATCAAATTGAATAAATTTTCAAGGCTTAAATCTATACGCAAATTTAAACCACAAAGTAACTTCAGGGACAAAAGAGCAGCTGATCAGGAAAATGGCTCTAGTGTTTCAGTTCTGCGTAGAGTTAGGCCTTGAAAATTGACTAAATTTGATTAATTAATATCTCCTGTCCTAATTAACGGACAGAAACGTGCTAAAACTTTTCTTTTTCAGAAAAAAAAACCCTTTCCAACGATATATAATGTTTTGGGGTGGGGCGAGGTTTTCCCCCCTCAATTATGGCGGATACACCAAAAATGAGACTAATTAATTAATTTAAAAATAACTAATTCGAAATTAAAAATTTGGGCTTCGAGGTGCACGAGGGCGGGGTACGTTCGAATTTTTGAGCCAAGTTTCAGGTCTGTGGGTGCTGCGGGGGCTTCTGGCCAGCGGTTACAAACATACAGACAAACGAACACCGTCATCTTTATATATATAGATATCTTTTAACTGTAAACTATGAAGAAAATATATGAGCCCCCCCTTAAAATTTCGCATATGGGCGCCCATGACTGTGAGCCAAAACTCTTAACAGGAACGGTTGAACTCCAATTTTCTTTTTGTATATGGAATATAGAAGGTTGAAACTTTACAAAATGAATGTTAAATTTGTGGTAAGTTGTTGCCGTAAGGTCAGTGAAGGCCCTCAAAACAAGGCATTTTTGACGTTTTTTAGCATTTTTGCGGCCCAAAAACAGCTTGTACATTTCAGTTGGCACAGCAAAATTGGTATCGTTTGAAAGACCAGTGTAAGCACTTTAAAATAATGTATAAATAACCGATGAAAGTTTAACGTACTTTTAATTGCGTAAGGCCGAAATATGAAAATTGTCATATTTTACCGATATTCAAGCGGTCATAACTTCCTCTGCCAACAACATGAAATATTTTTTTGCCAATGTCATATTCTATTATTTGTCTTAACAGAACAGTTGAGTCCTTTGAGGCGAAATGTGATTTTTTTTTTACAAAAAATACACAGGAAAAAATATATTTTTTGTAAAAAAAAATTTTACATTTCGCCTCAAAGGACTCAACTGTTCTGTTAAGACAAAGAATAGAGTATGACATTGGCAAAAAAAAATATTTCAATATGTTGTTGGCAGAGGAAGTTATGACCGTTTGAATATCGCTAAAATATGACATTTTTCATATTTCGGCCTTACGCAACTAAAAGCACGTTGAACTTTCCACGGTTATTTATACAGTATTTTAAAGTTTTTACACTGGTCTTTCAAACGAAACTACTTTTGCCGTGCCAAATGAAATGTACAAACTGTTTTTGGGCCTCAAAAACGCTAAAAAACGTCGAAAATGCCTTGTTTTGAGGGCCTTCACTGACCTTACGGCAACAACTTACCTCAGACTTAACACTCATTTTGTAAAGTTTCAACCTTCTATATTCCATATACAAAAAGAAAATTGGAGTTAAACAGTTCCTGGTAAGAGTTTCGGCTCACGGCAACTTCCATGTCTTGAAAATCCGCTTAATTTCTGATGCCGCGCCTTCAACTTTAGGGGTCCATAAAAACTAAACAACTCAACTTTAGAGCAAAACATTCTGGATTTGGTCTTTCAATAAGGTAATAAACATTTGGTAGTTTTTTGGAAAAAATCTGAGAGGTCATGAATCACAGGCATGACACTCTCTCAGATTCTTGCTCTTAAAGTATTTACCATAACTTGTTTCGTATTTTTTCATACATCAACTGATAATTTTAAACAATGCTCTCTAAATTTTAGACATGGATTAATGTTGGCTAATATTTGCTGCGATTGTCTCGCAGTTGTATTTTGCTAAAATTTCCGTTACATTGCTTCAAAATTGCAAATGAAAGTAAATTTACGTGTTCATACGTCAGGAAATCTGGACTATAACCGTGTTCTTTTGTTCGTAACCGATGCATGAAATTTCATAGCTAACTGTTGGAGAAGTTTTTCCAGAAGTTTTTTTAGTATGGAAGGGGATACTGACCGACGAGCGCCTCGAAGTGCTTCTTGAGGGCGAGGACGCTCTCGTCGAGGGGGAAGCAGACGTCGTGCTTCTGCTTGTTGAAGATCATCTTGAAGTCCACCAGCTCCCGGCTCTCCTCCTCCGGGCCGCGGGCACCTGCAAGAGCGACGGCGTCACGTCTCGGAAACACGCCGCCTCGGCGGAGGGAAGAAAGGGCCTCACCTGGCGGGGAGCCCCGCTCCATGTCGGAGGAGGCATCCTCGCCCCCTCCCCCCGCGTCCGGCACCTCGAAGCGGGCGTGATTCTCCTCCTCCAGCAGCGGGCCGCCCCCCTCCGTCCTCGGTTCTTCGCGGGCTGCAACGACAGACGGCGCTCGGTCAGTCCCGGATCTCGTTTCTCGCACGCATCTCGTCGCGATGCGTGGATTCGAAACGAATGCTACTGTTAATATTTACATTTCATGCAAAGATTTACATACCTTACAATAAAAAAGAAGCATTACTTCAATATAGGAATGGGGTGCTCTAATGCATCCCATAAATGAGTGACGTTCCGGTTATTCTCGATAGTGAATCCAGTGTTAGTCTGACAAATAAAATGTTTATATTAAAATAAATAGTTCGAAAAATAAATATTGAAAATATTGGCGAACCCCGACACCGTTCGAGCCGAAAACTCGGAAGTGCGACGACGTTCGTGTCGGCCGGTCGGACCTCGAGACTCGGATTTCGAGCGAGTCGACGGCGGTCGGTGCCTTCGAGCGATCGTCGGTCGCACTCCGGGACCCGTCGTTTCTGTCGGGCGCAGAGGATTCTGACCCCAGGCACCAAATTTTATACCTACAGTTTTGCATCACAAGGGAGTTTTTTTTTTATCCGTAACTCACGATCACTATATGACCTGAAGGAAAATTTGTAGAAAGAATTTTGAATTGAAAATAATTTTCATCTTTTAAATACAATTTTCTTTGCTGTCCTTTAAATTTAAATTATGTTTTGGCTTCCAATGTACATCATTTCTATTAAAAACTATTTTTTTGTATTTAGTTACATATGTGAGTGATTCATTAATATGGCACCTCGGTTGTCCATTTTGACGCCTAGACACTTACGCCGGGCGTCATCATAACTCCTAGGATCAAATTATTATTTCCAACACTGGTCAGTACACTTTTAACTTAGTGGTCACTTTAATATCTCCTGTTGGGACAAACATCTTCTTTAGAAAAAAAAAGGTATTTAGAGACATGAAATTCTAGCATAAAAATAACCCTACTTATTTCGAAAGTTTTAAAAAAGGCTCCGTAGTGCCAATCTACGGGGTGGGAAAAAATTTTGCACCAAATTTCAAGACTGTATGAGCTGTAGGGTTAAAGGAAGCAGGAATATCTTTGAGCTTACTTTTTTTCAGTACATAGACAAACTTAAGGGGAAAGATTTTTCGACATCCATATAAATGAAACAGAGACCATATAATACATGTGTGTGTATAAGGGAGGTCACTATTGAATTTTCGATGGGGAAATTAAGATTTAAAGTCCATCATATTTTGAAGTGCACGAGTTGTTTCACACTTTCCGTTAACCTAAATTAACTAGATCTGTTGAATTCATTGATTTTGGGTTCGAATGCTACCCTTATCAACATTTTAATGCTATGCAATACAACGGCAGCTCGTTTATTCCATCCATGGACTGCAGTTTCGTGCTCACTAATAATTGAACTCCAAAACCTCAGATTAGGTGGTTAAGTTCCATCATAGATGTTCCAAAGCAACCAAATGTAAGCAAGATCGATGGAAATATAATGAGAGATACATCAGAAATTAGTTAAACAATTTGAGGGCTACTTTAGTATTGGTTTTTAAACAAAAATAAACACCTGACAACTTTCTAAAAGATTCAGTTTCTTACTTTTATTGCAGAATAAAAAATAAAATTTAAATTAAAAGAAACCAGATGAAGAGAAAAATATAATATTTTTACTCATACTTTCATAATACTAATGGCACAAAACGCAAACCAGCTAATATTCTCACACATAATTGATGTGCAAGAAAAAAAACTTTTAGTGGGTGGGGCGAGTTCGGTGCTCGGACAGCGATTTTCTAATGATTGGCCTTAGATTAGTGAGGCATAATTTTAAATTTTCCCAATCACTGATTGACAGTCTGTTTCTTGTTTTTGTGAGAAAATTGGTGACATAACTCAAATTTGTTCCCACGAGGACGGTGGGATAAGTTATAGGTATGTCTTTTTGAAGTCAGAAATATTGACACCCTCCGACTCGGACTTGTTGAACTGATCCTAGTTCGTGGACCCCTATTTGCATCTCATGGACTCCTAACTTTTTGCTTCATTTATAGGGACCCCTTGCAAACTCCCATTTTGGGAGCCCCTGGTCTGGGTTGAGTAATAAAACAGCTGTTTTAATGATAAAATTGCTCGTTCTTAAGAGGAAGCATCTCAAGTCTGTCCCAAGATGAAAAATTATGTGAAAAGTACGTTTTTTAACGAAATATTTTTTTAAATATCTATTTATCACATTAAATGTCTGCGAAAAGTTCCTTTTTACAATAAAACAGTTACATAAGGGTCTGTTAAATTCTCCTAAAGAACTCCTGCAAACTTTTCCATTCTTTTAGGAACACAACAAATTTTAGTACATTTTTAGGAATTTTAGGGCGAATGCAAACCCTGCGTAAATGAGTTGAACGCGTTCAAGGATAGGGGGGCGGGAGCGACATTCTCCCTGGATTGTTAAAAATAAAACTTTATGAAAATAAATTTGGACAAAAAACAAGCTCCCGAATTCCATACCCCTCCATTCGTGGAAAGATGGCCGTTTTTACCACTTCGACTCGGAAAACCATTCGAGGCCCGGAAACCTCTCCCCGGACGTCTCGCGTTTTCATTCCATGAAAGGTCGCCCCCCCCCCCCCAAATCTTGCAGGGGGCGCACCCAAGTCTATGTGCCTCACAGCCGACATCCGAATGTTTCGGGACTCCATATTCCGACATTTTTCAGTAGAAGGTTCCCTGCGCGCGAATTCCTTTCTCCTTTTAGTCATCCAAAGATAGCCTACATCAGTTCTTAAAAAATGCAGAAACGAAAGTGCTTCAGACGGGGGTTACTCTTCAATGTCATAGAAATTTCAAATGTCGCCAAATGTTGGCGTTAAGTGCAAACGAGGGTGACCCCCCGTGTTTTGGAGAAGCTCACGGCAACCCCGTCTTCTCACGACGGTCGACACGGCTCCTGTGCTAGATCGTGTGGCAACCCCCTTTCTCCCCTGCGCCTGTCCACCGTTCGTTCGTGCATGCGTTTTGCTGCTCTGCATTTTTTTTTCTGCGGAAGCTGTAGGCACTACACTAATCATTCATTATTTTAGTGTTTTGAAAATCGCCGAGGTGTCTGTGCCATCGAAGAGTTGTCGACGGTTCCCTGACCCCTTTCTTTAGTGTTCACCAGAGGCCGTGAATTTGGGTTTTATTCTTTTTTTGGAAAAGGCACACCCTACATCCCACTTTTAAAAATCAGTTTTGAAGTAGGTGCAAAAACACTCAATAGAATCATATGAAACTATAATTCAACTATAAATATAAATTTCAACTAGCCGGGTACCCGGCCCTGCCCGGGTATGGTGTTTCAGTGACACTCGTTCATGAATTTTTCAACATTAAAGTGCATATCTATACACACAATGGCTACTTCTGTAAACAATGGCAATTTTTTCTGACTGGACAAACTAAAAAACAAACTATTACACACCTTAAATACAAATGCAAGCTACAAATAATGTTTAGGTAAATCGGAAATGTTATAGGCTTGGCACGGGGTGCGGCGGAGAAACTTGCAGACTTGAAAAGTCAACTAAGGGAAAAGTACACCATGTATCAGTTTACTACTTTTTATAAGATATGGTACCCATTCTGAATTTTTATAGAAGTTAGATTTAAAAACTACATCGGGAAGAATGGCGGCCCCCGTTGATGATGCACTCATGTACCCTAGATTTGTTACACTCTTTCGAGCACATCGACTGATGGGATGTTGGTGATGGCGAGCCGGATGTTGTTCTCCAGGCGTTGCAGGGTCCGGGGCTCGTCGTCGTAAACGATCGATTCGAGATACCCCCATAGAAAATAGTCACAGAGTGTCGAACCGGCCACGGTACGTCGCCTTTCGAGGAGACCAGCACGTTTGTACGGACGAAACTGGAGTTCGTTGTGAAGAATTCGTCTCAGTGTCCAATCAAAAATCCCCAAAGCGGCAGCGTGTTTACGCGCCGAACGCCCGGGAGAGCGCAAAAACGACTCCCTCACTTTTCCGACGTTTTCTAGGGTTCTGGAAATCCGTTGATCTCCTGGGCCTCTCTTTGCCGCAATCTCACTTTCCCTGAATGTTTTCACCCACAAAACAGTCGATTCCCAGCCAGAAATGGGAACAACGGGCTGAATTTTGAACCGAGTTCGGAAGGCACGTCGAGTGGCGACCTCCGAAAGAGTATTTGAAAAGTAAGATTCGGCGGCGAACGCTCGTTGCTCCTTTGTCCAACGCATGGCGACAACTAAACTATGAGATAACAAAACTTCAGGACCCTCTCTTTAAAATGAGACTCTTCCCACTCCTTTCTGACCACTCCTTGCTAATTAGCAGCCAATTAAAATCAGCAAGTTTCTCTGACGCACCCTGTAAAATCAGTCGCGCTGGAGTCGAGTATTTCCAAACATTACACGTAAAATAAGTCCCATCATTAGTTTATATCCTTGTGACTACATTGGTGAAAACATCTTACGTACCTAACTTAGAAATTTTTTGACTATAAACATTTTCTGTTCTCTAACTGTTGCCAAAATCAATTATATTTTTATTTAGTCTCGTTAGCGATTATTGGCACAGATGAATCTAAAAATCCTAAGAAAGCAATAAATTTCATACTTACTCCAGTGAAGCCTTGGTTCACATTTTCATTATGATCACTATTAATATTGTTGCTGCCAGGCAATACATTTTTGCAACAATGGACTGAAAATTTAATCATTTAATGGGGAAACTAAAGTGAATTTACTATTTTCCATAATAACTTTTTAAAACTAAGTTTTTTAGAAATAAATTAAAGCTTATCCTGCTCCTTGTTACTGTAGCTATCTACGGTGAAAAAATGGTTAAAATCGGTCCAGTAGTTTGGAAGATTACCCCGGACATACGGATACAAAAGTAGTCTTTTATGTATATAGATGGATCCAGGTTCTTCAATCACATTCTCATACAATACCTTGGCAACCACACATTTATGTTACAGTACAAATATTCTTTCATTCATTTTCAATGGTTTCCCTGAAAAATGTTGGCAAAATATTCTTCAACATCATTTTACCTTTAGTTTTTGGACCGACTTCGAAACTTGTGTTTAAAAGTAGTATCGATGATGCTCAAAGAATAAAATTATCTTTTCCTTCATTTTAGAGCAATTGCCGACTGAAGTTCTGAAGTCAGTTCATTTTTTTTTTCAAAAATATTTTTATTTTACTCTTTTTAGCGTAAATGCACTTCAGAAAGAGGATGTTTCCATTTCGAAACTTCACCTAATTTTCTCAAGTAAGAAACTATCAACGCATCTAAAATTTGCGACCATTGACATTAAAAATTACCATACTTGTTATTCGCTGGTATTTGTGTGCTAGATTAATCAAAACGGTACCAGTTTCTCGCGATATAAATACGACATATGTGGCCCATTATCTATTATCAGGATTAGATGACGATTAAAACACCATAGAAATGAATTTCATTATGTAATCCAGAGAAGCCTTCATTCAAAATTGTCATTGTTACGTTTACTATGACAACGATTTTTATTTTCCTCGATTTCTGCAGGATCCCGTTATCAAATCCGGACCATGGGACCAACTGGAAGGTATACAATTTAAAAAAAAAAGTTTTGAAATAGGTCCAAGCGTCTTCGACTAATCTTATAACACACATCAGAAAAAGTATCTTGGCCAAATTGTTGAACCTCCTCTTTTGTTGAAGTCGGTTACATCTATGCTTTTATTTCCTAAATTTGAATTCTTTTCGGATGGAGTCTCGAGCCCGAAACCTGCTACAGATTTTGTTTATTTATTTATTTATTTATTTTTTTTTTTGGGGGGGGGGGGGAGTTTTAATTTCTGAAAATGTCTGGTGAATTATCCCAACCCTTCCTCCTGACACATCCTTAAAACAAGTCAAAAATGTCGTTTTTTGAACTTTATTTTCTAAAATTGTAGGGCAAGTTTACAAGTACTCAAAACTTTTTCCTAATGTTATCAAAAAAAGGCCTACAATTTCGTTTATATTATCTAAACAAGTAGATATGCCCGGCGTCGCGCAGGTCAAAATGCAACATGGGAAATCCAAGAAGGTGTTTTTTTGGGACAGTGCATGGTCAATTAAATCTGCGTGGACAACGTGAAATCAAACTTAAATGTGTTATTTATCTGTGGTGATTTTCTAAAAAAATGTGTTTCTACTTTTGGAAGAAATAACAAGAAGTTCTGTCAAGAACTAAACCAGCCTACTTTCCCGTACATGGTCATCGGCATTCTAGCATCTGATCATTGTTCTCTTAATTATCCGAGACTAAAAATTATGTCAAACATACCTTTTTAGCACTTAAAGCTGAACATCAAAACACATTTTATCAAAGAAAGGAAAAAAAAAAGAAAAAAAAACTCGTCCGTTGATAAAATGTCTCGAATTTCACTTTTAATCCGTTGCCAGTTGTTAAATACAAATAAAGAATAAAACACCCTTGTGAATGAAACATTTTTATTACAAAAAAAAATTGTCTGCCAAAAGTAATAATAATAATAAATAAATAAAATAAAACAAATGAATAAATAAACAAAAAATCGTCTGCACAGTCAGTCATTTTTTTCTGAGCCTGCATTTCCGCCATGTTTGCGGAGTCGGAGTCGGAATCAGAGTCCTCACAGAAGATTACTCAGAAAAGTACTTTGCAAACATTATTTATCTAAACCATTTTCTTACAAAGTTAGTTTGAAGGAAATCCGACTTTAAGTTCAGGATCAACATTCAACTTAAATTCCCCGTAGGTGCTAATGTTAAATTTTTTTCTGAAAGCATCGTGGGACAGGTTGTTTGAACGGTTCAAAGTTGAACTAAAAATTGTTCAAATCGAAAAATCAAATATGGGAATGAGCTGTACTCTCCGAGATCTTTCCAACAAAAAAAAAAGTTTATTCCATTCGGATGGTTCACTCAGAAGTTATTAGGTGGGGAAAGGTTGCTTGAACGGTTCAATGTTGAACGAAAAAATGTTCAAATTGAAAATTTAAATACGGTAATGAAGTATCCTTGCTGAGATCCTTCGAACAAAAAAAAAAGTTTATTTAAATCAGACCGTTCACTCAAAAATTATTAGGGGTGACAGTTTGCTTGAGCGGTTCAATGTTGAACAAAAAATTGTTCAAATCGGAAATGTAAATATGGGAATGAAGTATCCTTGATAAGACCTTTCGAACAAAAAAAAGTTTGTTCAAATCGGACTGTTCACTCAAAAGTTAGCATCGCGGGACAGGTTGTTTGAATGGTTCAAAGTTGAACCAAAAATTGTTCAAATCGAAAAATCAAATACGGGAATGAGCTGAGAGCTGTACAGACCGACAGACCGACCGACAGACAGACAGACACACAAATTCCCCATCTCAATACCCTACTTTCAAATTTTTAATTTTTCGATATGGGCAATTCCACGATAAAGTCAACCAGATGGTCAAATTTTCAAAATTAATATTTCTAAACAAACAAGATATCATTTTAAAGGTAAAGAATTGTATATTTTGAAATTCATGTCTAAATTTTGATAACTTAAGTTTTAACTAAGTTACAAGAGGTCAAACTAAGGTCAAGACCCAGAGCGTTTTCAAACTACATTTTACGACTCTCAAAGAAGCTCTGTTTTTTCCAAAATATACATACTAAAATTATGAATTAAGATGAATAACTATTTACATATTCAATGTACAACAGGTGATGTTGCAAAAATGTGTTAGAATATAATTCATTTTGATTTGTGACAGAATTCCCATGGGGCACGTTAAGTGTTTTACGTCCGACACCAAAATGTACGATTAATTATGCTGGGCCAATAATTTTATAGCTACATACATCTGACTTTGTATACAAAGTAAGATCTTTGGTCTCATTGATGTAACCTATTAACATTTTGTGACAAGTAAATATTTTTAATTAAAATCTAGGTGTCGGACATAAAGAATTTTTTTTACGTACGACACTGTTACATTCCTAAAATAACACTTGTTTACAACTGTGATTCTCCATATTTTGCCTTTAATTACAAAGTTAAAGTGAAGCATGATTAAAAAAAAAATATTTTTGACTTTACTGTGCATACATATACTTTAAATTTACTTATTAAATAGTAAATTTTGCTTCAGAATAATACTTTAAAAGTTTTCTTTCTCCTCATGAGACATTTATATTAAGACACTTACAATGCATCAAGGTTGTTCTGGGAACTCTTGAATTAATAAAAAGTGTATATACATAATATTGCTTTGAAAAGAACAGCAACCCAACACTTAAGTATTCATCTAAAGTTTTAAAAGCTAGATCATCACAACACAACCTGTATTCTGTTTCACAAGGAGTCAGAACACATGGATTCCGTAGTTAGATTTGTACAAGTGGATGCTTGCATTTTTTATCAGTGTACTGATTAATATTCATATTTGCTGGTTGATGCCGTAGGAGGCACTGTGAAAAAAATCGTTTGGCTCCGCGTTAAAGCAGGAAAAATGACGGTGACAAAAGCGAAGCAATTTTCTCAAATTTCAGCACTTTTAAATCCGAATATGCACATAAAGTATATTCCAGCAAAAGATATACACATAGATACAAAGCATTTGCATCAGCACTGGAAAGCTGTTTTCCATATTCCAAACATCAAATCTGCTCATTTTGCCAAATCAGTTGGACACAATTAAGTTCAAATTGGTGACATATCACGTGATAACAAATTAAGAACAACGTGATAACAAATTAAGAATCTTATAATTCCGGGATCGAAGAATCTGCAGATCTTGATACAGTAAACATCAATGACTGGGTTGTGGTACGCATGATGCCATGCTTTGTCTTGGATGTATCAAGTTACATTGTAGTATCAGTTATGCATAGTTCTAAAGGTTATTTTAAATGGCCAAGAACTGAGGACAAAATATTTTACAAATTACGGGACATTATAAACGTATTCGTCCTCCGATCCCAACAGGAAAAAGGGGGCAGTTTAAATTTGATGAACCCTTTCAAATGTTAAAAAATAATATGTGTGACCTAGGAATAAAATTTAAGCTAATTTTCTTATTTAAAACTGTAATCATTGCATTTAAGAACAACGGTTGAGGTCCAATTCGAAGAGTTTACGTCCGACACCGCAAATTTACGTCCGACACCAAGGTAAAAGTAGTTCCAAGTTCATTTTATTCAAAACAATATCATTAAAAAACTGTAAAATATGCTTTAATCATAAGTATACTATCGATCTTAGCTGTTTTTGAAATTAAAAGGTAAGCCAATTCGCAGAGTTTCAGTAAATTTTAAGTGAATCTCCAATTTTACTATTTGTGCGTTTACGTCCGACACCAACTCTTTAAATCTTCTTAATTTCTATTTAAGAGATCTATTTTAAAAAACTAACATGATTTTTTATTTATTATGATGTAGCGAGTATTTTGAATACCAACTTAATCATTTCTATTCAGTTTATATTTGATAAATGGAACTAAAACTAAAAAATATTTCTTCGTTTTTTACGTCTGACACCATGGAATTGCCCATATTCATTTTACCTTTTTATTTTTTTAACTTGGCAATATTTTTTGGATTTGGCGATATTTTTTTTTACTTGGCGATATTTTTTGGACTTGGCGATATTTTTTTTTACTTGGCGATATTTTTTTTTTACTTGGCGATATTTTTTAGATGCATTAAGCTACTTTTAATACTTTTTTCGTCTTTTTTTTGTTTTTAACGGGAAAGTAGGCTAAAAACAGCAGTATTATATATTCAAGGGTACTCAATACTCATGAAAGAAACATGTCTTAACTATTTGAATTGAGAGAAGCTTCAGAGCAGCAGGGGACAACATCAGGCGCAAAATGAGCTATTGAGGAAAAAGTTGAGATGAAGCAATAAAAATTTATTTGAATGGAGGGAAGCCTCTGAAAAATTAGAGATTTTAACAACAGAAATTTCAACTATAATTGGAATAAAAAAAGAACAACCTGTCAGATTTTATTTCTAAATGGCCTCTTGATGTGCTAAGTGAGGAAACAAACTGAAATTTTTAGCGAAATCAGACCGGTAGTTTTTGAGTCTATAAAGGACATACATGGGTACATACATAGATACATGCATTTATATTGATACACAAAGGTTTCAAAAGAGTTTTGAACCCGAAACCCATATTTTCCATTAACGTCAACAAAGACGGTCAACTCAAAAAAGACTCTTCGTTTTTGATAGTATTGAGAACGTCCCCGATTCTCCCCCACCTCTCTGAAGGTTCACCTCTGAAACTTCCTCTCGATGGGCTATTAATTTTGAAAAATGTCCGACTAAGAGACTCGGAGCTCGAAACGTTCATCAGATTCCGTGAATCTTCCTCCTTCTAATATCACTATATTTGGGACAAACCTGACCTGGCAGAGTTGTGATGCCGTGGAAAGGGCCTGCACGGTTTTCCCAATGCTATCAGGTTAGAGGTTTGCCCCAACCATAGCGATCGTCTGAACTCCAGATTTAGGACCACAATTTTGAAACTTTCCCCGAGGGAAGACTCGGGAATGTTATTTTCTACTATCAGCTCTAAAAGCTCTTCCTGCGTTTATTTTATGAAATTACCTTGATTTATTGTCCCATATGCTAATAATGCTCTTCAGAACAACAGTAGGATGGATATTTTACTGTTATTTCCAGGATAAGATGTCTTATTTTCGTTTTGAGGCGGCCATATTGAAGTTTGAAAAAATCTCGGTGGTTGCCAAATGCCACCCATTCTTCGACCTTCTCGAAAAAACCGAAGACAATATTGATTTTTTACCACCACATCTTCTCCGAAAACCAAATTCCGCACTCCCCACTGCTCGAGCGCAATGGTTTTGAAAATGTCGAAGCATAAATTCAAAGCTATAATAACTGTCTCCTGCTCATTTTTGCAATCATTATGTGCAAGGGCGGGTCAAAGTACAATTTTTGTGCATATTGGGGGGTTTTGGCAAGTTTTTCGTAATATAAGTACCGAAAATGCAATGTTTTGCTATATTTTGTCGGTTAAGGGGGGCCCTCTGGATCCACGCCTAATAGTGTGTCACAAATTAAGCATGGATAAAATATCTCAAGCACTTCAAGTTATCAGGTATAATAAGCACAATGCACAATACACATATATAAATAAATGGGGGTCGTGTGAGGCATTTGGTCGCGGGTTGTTTGGTTGGTTGAAAAGGGGTTGCACAAAAAAGTTTGGGAACCTGTGCTACTGCATGCATCCCTCTTTTCTGCTGGCTATTTTGTCACTAAGTGTAGGAAAAAAAGTGAATCATTACTTTTCGTCCTTGGCCGCATTGTTGTGGTGTGCAATAGCACACCCAAGCGAGGAATATGAAACGTGCAGATAGATATTTAGCGGAGCAAAACCAAAACATTATCAAAACGAACCATTATCTACAGCTGGAACAAGTTGAGCGAAACTTAGCAGTTGCGAAGATTGTCACTAAATGCTCGACATCGAAACGAACTTCGCAAATACCTGTTCTCGACTCACAATCGTGCTCAAATAACATCAAGAACGACTTTTTGCCGCTTCCATCGAAAGTAACACGACTCCCAGATGGTAGGGCACATTCAACTTTCCAAAACTAAAGTCTATTATTACTCAAATAACGAAAATTATTCGGGGATTCTAAATACGATATATTTGCTACCATTCCCGGGGGATTTCGAGGGTCGTCATACATTTGCAGTAAAATATCCAGCCATATCATTCGGACGCAGATGAAATTTCACTGACGTAAATAACGTAAACAATGAATAAGCCGTTGCTTCAGAATGTCACTGCAAACGAACTCTTCCAGAGACACATTATACTTGTAGAATGATTTTAATGTGAGCTAAAAGGAAGGTAGAACCTACATTTCGTTTCTTTCGTGGTCTCGTCACTAGCCATGCTCGGCGACTCGATTGCCTTAATCCGAAAATTGTGAAAACAAGATTTTGGTTCTCCAGCTGGTAAGCCGACCGGCGGCAGTATTTGTCTGCGCGTGCGCAGCCAGAGCACTCCAAAGACAGCCAAAAGAGCTCTCAAATATTGCCATTGTTTTGTTGTCATTTTACGAATCTCGGGATTGGTACTTTTTTTTTCAAGAATCTGTGACAGGTTGAGCTCGACTGAGCAACACAAAGTTTTGAAAACATCTTCTTTTAATATTTGAAAATATTAAATTTATCCTTCTTCGCTTGGCAATGACAGCGCTTCCGCTGAAATTGCAATTATTACCGGAAGTGGACATGGAAGTCGTCGAAAACTTTCATCATTTACATGTGATTTTACAAAATTATTGCGATCGTAAACTTTGCATTCCAAGCATCAAGATGTTTCTGCTGAAAAACTGATTTGTTCAAGCCTCGCAATTTTATTTCATTTGGTATTCCATTCTTAATTAGGTAAGTTTAAGACAATGCAAGTTATAATCATTGCTTAAGATCTTGCCTATTGTGCGATGTCTCGACTGTTTCATCCCTTAGCGTTTTAGTTGATTTATTGCAAAAAAAAAGCATATTTTATTTTCTTATTTTATTAGACAGCTGACGCTGTTTATTTATTTATTTTAATTTTTGTTTCGTGAAGTGGCTTTCGAAAATTTTCGATAGTTAGAGCCGAAAGAAATTTTAGAAATTGTGTGGTTCCTCATTGAAGAAGAATCTCCTCAAAATGAAGCCTTTCCAGTACTAGCATGTATTCTGCACGAAGACTCAATGCTGCGAGCGAGTCATTTAACCATCAGGGGTCAGATATCACCCTGGCTTCGACAAATGAATGTATTTTCATGCAAATGAACACTGCTTCTGTTGATTTTTTGACAGTTTGTAAATTGTGACGGGTGCAGATCCCTCGTCACCCGGGGCGCTCCCCACTGTGGGCCGGGCCACTCTGAAAGATTTTAAGAAAAAGAAATAAATAATAAAACATATCGTTTTGTATTTCAGTTCAAAAAAAAAAAAAAAAAAAGCACTGGGCACAAAACATAGGGCATCCATTTTTAGAGCTGAAAGTTCTGAATTAAAAACAGCTTCAGTGCTACTAATTCTGGTGATTCTCAAAGCTCGGGATGCAATGATGCCGATAAAAACTTTTCTGCCCGGGCATTTATTATCGTCTCGTAGGCTTTGAATTAGGTAGGTTTTTGTTTGTCCGTACCATTTGCAGTCTAGAATTCGGTGCTGTTTGTTCGATGCAGGCATGCAGATGGTATGTTTTGAACTTCCTCTTCACGGTTTGTATTTAAATTTTTCGGTTTTTCGACCCCTCTCCAATCCCCCACGGCTGATGGATTCAACCTTTCTCCATTCACTTCCCTTAATTTTTACTCTGTCTACCTCATATTTGTTTTTTCTTTTCAAATGATCTTATACTGGGCGTAAAATCTGTTCTCGACTGCAGAATAAATTCCCACCTCAAACGACGGGCGAAAGCTACACCACATGCACATACTATAATGCATAAACATTTAGTCCATAGCTCTATAAAATATAGAAATAATAACAAACAAATCAAGCCCCAAAGTAGAATACTTTGTACTGAGCCGAATTTTCTCGAGAACTTCATCACCCGATCGAGGAACGGCTTGGCCCTCCCTTTAAGTTTCTAACAAAGTGCATACTTTCTAACAAAATTGTTCTGCGAGTCTTTCGAGCATTGTATACTTAGAAATGTGACATTTTTCAAAAATCATTTCATACAGGACTATGAAAAGAACACTTTATTTATATTTTCAGTGTGCAGTTTTAATGCTGAAAAAATTCCAGAAGGGTTGATACCCCAAATTTCAGGAAAAAAGTGTTTGATTTACCAATTTTAAAGACACATGCAAATTTTAAAATTTACATTTAACCTGTGGTAGAAACTGTAAAATCAGGGTTGGGTTTCTGACATGACATCTCGAAAACGTAAAAAACATGTCGAAAACTCAAATACAGTGGTTATTGAGATTTTTCATAAACATATTGTAAAATCCTGAAAATAACCCCCCCTATTTTCAAAACTAAACTGATAAATTTCAGGTGGGGGGGGGGGGGTTATAATCGAGATTTTTTTATACAGTATATTCAGGATAAGAGAAATTTCACTTTTTTCCAAAAAAGGGGAGGGGGTTATAATCGATGGGGGGTTACTTTCAGAATTTTACGGTATAAGGTTTCTCATCCTGAAAAATATTAAATAAAAATTTATACATCTTATCAATCAAATTTAATAAACATTAAATTAATAAATTTAATGAAAATTATTTCTCATTCTTTTAAATAAACTTGTTTTGTCATGAAAAAAGTTAAGAATATTAAAAGTTAAATCCAGTTTTTAAAGTAGTTTTGTTTCAATGTTTTAATAACTATTAATTAGCTGTAAAGTTTAAATTCAACGTTAAAAATGCACAAATATGCAGGTATACTGCAGACGCGTGTTTCGGGGCTACAAGGAGCCCCTTTTTCAATGCAAGAAGTGTGAGCTTTAGGATGAAGAATCATCCGATAAAAGGATTTTTTCGGATCTTTTATCGGATGATTCTTCATCCTAAAGCTCACACTTCTTGCATTGAAAAAGGGGCTCCTTGTAGCTCCGAAACACGTGTCTGCAGTATACCTGCATATTTGTGCATTTTTAACGTTGAATTTAAACTTTACATCTATCGCACAAAGGTATTTATTTTCTTCTTTATTAATTAGCTATTTTATCAGTCTAAAAATCTTTACATCAGAATTTAAAGTGATTTTTTTTTCTTTTGAGTAAAAGCAAAACTAAATTAATTAGTACTCAGTGTACAAATCTACTAAACATTTTTGATCAAACTATTTTATTTATTTATTTATTAGTTATTGTTGTTACTTTTGTTATCAACTTTATTTGAGGATTACTATAAATATTCTGTACTGGAAAATAAGCTTATTGTTTCAATAGATTACTGTGGTTTCTTTAAAAATACTCATAACAAAAAAACAATACAACTTTACTCATTTTTCATTATTACCAAATGCATCATTTCTCAATATTTTTATTAATTAATTCAGAGCAACTTATTTTGATACTTTTTTTTTTTATATATGTATAATTTTCTTGAAAATACTCCCCTATTACTATATATTTGTTACATGAAGATTTGGACTCATACATTCTGAACTCAGAAGTAGACTTGGCGTCCAAAAAGCATCAAAACTGGTCTTTTGTTGCCGCATGCTCCGTGGGAAAAGCTATTTAGATCGGGACTAAATGCCTTAAGTAACAGTTAACTTAATATGAATGTTTGCTAAGTTAAGTATGTTGAATCTAGTGAATGTTTCGCTAAAAAAATCTTTTTTCCACCACTAAAAAATTGTTTCGAATGGGAAGAAATCGACGAGGGGGCCCACCCGGAGAGGTCCCGGTCCGGGCCCCGAACGATGACGTGAGACATTTTCCTATTCATCGTGGGAAAGTGGTAGAATAGAGAATGACCGTTTCAAAATGAGAGAGATCGGACGCTCTCGTCACCGTCCGAACGGCACCGACGTAAACCGAACGGAGCGCGCAAAGGACCGCAAATCGTCGTGCCGACACTCTCCGGTTTCACGTGTAATGTATATTTTCTGGCGCCGAAGAGCCCGAGACGGGGACGGACGGGCACTCGGTCGCGTCTCGAATCTCCGCGGACCGGTCCGGATCTCCGCTCGCTCGGCCACGGGACTCCCCGAAGGAGCGCGGCGAGGAGGAGCATGCACACGAAAAGCCTCTCTGGAGTCTTTTGAAAAAGTAGTTTTTAGTCTTTAAATGGCGCCTCCCGGTTCTGTACGGTACATTTTTTTCTGCTTGCAATTATTTCTCGGGTTTTTTTTCCGGTCGACCGCGTCCCTCCCGGCAGGGGGGGGGGGTGCACCCGGGAGACGAGACGGAAAATGTGTTTCTGATATAAAATGCAGAACAGTCCACTTTCTTGTTTTGTAATAGAAATCTGAAAAATAATTTAAACTGCATACGAAAGCAGATTTTTTACGTAGCATGTAAAATCTGCAAAATGTTGAGAGTACATTGAAACAGATGTTTTTGTGTCCATTTTCTGCAGATCAAATAGCAAACGAAATGCAGATTTACCTTCAAAAAATCTGCAGAGAAAACTAAAAAGAAAAATATTTTTGTTGTTTTTTTTTTGCAGGTTGTAGAATTTTTCTGTCTTCTAAACACATGAAGAAATATTTTTAAAAAACTTCAAAAAAAAAAAAAAAGTTTTTGCAGATTTTCTGTAGTACATTTTTAGCTGGGGTATTGACTCCCAAAAAGTGATATCAGGCGTCGCGTCACCATGACACGCAGATTCAAATTCTTATTTCGAACAGTTAGTAATACTCCATATCCATAGGAATGAGAATTTCCTTAACCCCTTAACTGCCGCAGGCGTATATATACGCCTTGCTCAACCGATGCATTAATTGCTCCATGCGTATCTAATACGCCCTTACAAACTGCGACTTTGACAAAACTTAGCATGACGTAGTCAGAGAACACAGGTTTGTCAAGAAGCTCTATTCAGAAGGGCGTACATATACACCTGGAGCAATTAATGCATCGGTTGAGCAAGACGTATATATACGCCTGCGGCAGTTAAGGGGTTAAAATATGCGTTATAAATGAAAAACAAACTTAAAGTTTTCCACCACAACCGACAGAAAAACTCATGCGCATTGCAGTCTACAGCAGTGTTGGGGTATTGGACTGGTTTTGCACAGGACAGGTGGGTTTTACAGTACGAGACCGTCTTTTACTGTCTGGAAACCTTCCGAAAGTGTCTTAAACTGTCCTAAAGTATTCTAAAGCTACGGAGTTTTCATGTAATCAATTTGTATTTGCTGCAATATTTGTAATGCAAAAATGCAACAAATATTAATTATTTCTAATTAATAAACATTTGATAATATTTTTCTCTGAAAAATTGATAGTCCAATTGGGAAAAACAATACTAATATTTTAAGTAAAAAGTGAATTTGCCAGTAACATTGCTACTTAAAACTTCCTTGTGTAAGAACTGGCTGTGTTATAAAAAAGAATTGCATACCACCGAAGTAACTAATTTCAGAATTTATAACTCAAATAATGCTTTTAAATGTGTAATATATTTTGAAGGAAAAATAGCTTAACTTTATTTTAAAGGTTCCTGTATGATATTGTTTTACGTGGTGTTTAAATAAAAAACTTTAAATCCTAGATGGAAAAATAATAAATTGTTGATACACTGTATTTCAAAACTAGTGTTCTTTTTTCTTTTTAACTATGGTCATTCACTAAGTCAAGAGAAGAAAAGCTTTTTTTTTTTCAGTTGACAGACTATCATTTAGTGCTCTTGAGTCGATTATTGCACTGTCGTTTCAGCACCCTCACGTGCGTCACTTTGCAGAAAGTTGGACTCCCATCAGAAACAAAACCACTTAAACTCATGAGTGCTCGTTGAAATGTTCGGTGACGCATTGCAATTTCCACATTGGAATCACGGGTGCATAAATTTAATGTATTTTTTAAATACATATTTGAATATTCATTCAATAAGTAAGTTCTAACTTCCTTCTTTTAATGCATAAAATATTTCGTTAATAGATTTTATTATGTTTTTGATACTTGCTCACAAAATGCAATTGCAATGGAATTTAGTTTCGGGCTCCGGACGGGACGGTTCGGGTCGTGGCTTTCACCGAGGCGTCCGAAACCTCGCCGTCCCCCGTCTGGGGAGATCGAAACGGACAGAGAGTTCGACGAAAGGGAGCGTCGACCTCCGAGAACCGGGCGACACGCGTGCCGTAGCGTGAGTCTCTTTTCCTCGATCGACGTCTTCGCTCCGGAGCCGGGGCACGGCGGCTCCGTGTTCGAGTCGTGAAACCCGAGTGCTCGCCGTCGCACCTTCCCGTCTACGGTCCGCGGCTCGAGAGGCGTGCCGCTCGTCTCGAGAGGGACGCCTCCTCGCGAATACCGAGCGCAAGAGTGGTGTCTGCAGTCGAGCTCAAACCGAGACGAAACTCTTTGAAGTATGTGCCACCACCTAGTACAATAGACCTCTGGTCGCAGTGCTCGGTTCGTTTGGACCCCCCTTTCTCTCATTTCATTTCATGTGCCGCCACGCATTCGATTCAGACGACAGTTTTTCGGAATTTTTTTAAAAATATTTCCCGCTCTCGAATGACCCTGTCATTTTGTATTTAAGTAATGTACGTCGCAAAGAGCCACCCCCTGGCGATGACTCCATTTTGTTATAAAGTGCAAAAGTCCAGTTATCGGATAGGGGAGGAAGGAGAAAAGAAGATATTGCTAACAATTTGCAAAGGGATTTCATCCCACATTAGCTGGAGTCTAAAGTTAAGATGGCTAAAATATGTTTCCATGCTACACAATTTTTTTACAACTGAAATGAACTCCTGTGGAGGAGGCAAAAAATACTTTGTAGACTCTATTGCGGATCCAAAGAAATGAACATTTCTTATTATAATTTAAATAATACTGTCAATATGTAGTGAAAGAAACTCCTGAAATTCTGGATTCAGTGGAAGACAAGATTTTGCTGAAAAATCTGTCTTCTGCACGGGTAATAATTGATGAATTATTATTTTTTAAAATTTATCCTGTATTAAAATTTTGGATTTGAACTATTTTTGGTTCAACATTGAACCGTTCAAGCAAATTGTCGACCACGAATTACTTTGAGTGAGCAGTCCGATTTAAACAAACTTCTTTTTGTCCGAAAGATCTTACCGAGGATACTTCATTCCTGTATTTAACTTTTCAATTTGAGCAATTTTGCGTTCAACACTGAACTTTTCAATCAACCTGTAACCTCTAATAACTTTTGAGTAAAGAGTTCAGTTTGAGCATTTGTTTTTCTTTTTTTTTCTTTTTGATCGAAAGACCTTAGCAGGGATACTTCATTCCCGTATTTAAATGACCCGGAAAATGACTAACTTCTATTCTTACAAGAAATAACTGTCCAGACGATATTTTGCATTTTATTTTATTGTTATTATTATTATTATTATTATTACATTGTTTGTTTGGCAGACGATTTTTTTTCTAAAAGATATTATTCCTTTAAGGAGTATTTTATTATTAATCAACAAATTTGTTTATTTTTAATTATTGGCAACGCAGCGGATTAAAAATGAAATTCAAAGTATTTTATTTCAGAACAAGTTTTTTCGCTTGATAAAATGCGTTTCGATGTGCTTTCTATTTTTAATTCTTTTTTCAAAGAAATTAAGGAACTTTTCTGCGGTAGAACTATAATTGTTGCATTGTTTAAAAGATACTACAACTTTATTATTTTGTATACTTTTAATGTTCCATCAGCTGAGAGAGGTATATTTTGTTTTTAGAAATCAGCTTTTAGTGCTAAAAAGGTAGGTTTGACATACTTTTCAGTCTCAGAAGAGAATATTTATCAGATGCTAGGATATCGATGTACGGGAAAGTAGGCTCGTTTAGTTCTTGACAGAATTTGTTTACCCTAGTCTCTCGGTTTCCCGTTTTTTGATATTTTCTCCCGTTTTTCTAAGTTTATGTTTTTAACTCATAAAGAAAGCTCGAATTTAAGAATTTTGTCAATCAGAATCATCAAAGATTTTCACTATCTTCTCAATAGATGGCGCCCATTTTACTGAAGTTTATTTTTAAAAACTTTCTACAGGTGCACGTTCAACAAAGCATATGCTTCGCCAAAAATTGCATCTAGCGTTTTGGAATTCAATCCTTTTGCATCTTGTAAATATTTGAATTTCATTGAAAGTCGGAAGTTATTTCAATATATGCTGCCATATATCCACTTATTTTATTCCCTATTTTTTTGAATGTTTATTTATTTATTTTTTATTTCAATTATTTATTTTTAATTCATGATTTTTGTTGAATGGTTGTTCCTCTTTTAGGTGGGTTTTTTCCTTTTAACATCTGTCACTTGTCTGATTAAATCTTTCAAAAAAAAAAAAAGATGAATCAAGTGAAGACAATAAATGATTTGGAACGTAATGTTCATGGCACTGTCCCTTGCAGGTGCGGCATGAGCCTGTTCACCAAGCTGCGCTCCTCCAAGAAGTCGTCGAGGAGGGCGGAGGGGGCCTCCGAGATCGGGATCCCCTTCTCGGTGAAGCACAACGTCCACGTCAAGCTCAACCCCAGCACCGGCTGCATGGAGGGGCTGCCCGAGCCCTGGCTGCGGCTGCTGCAGCAGGCCAACATCAGGTGATCGTCTATCCTTTCGTTCGCTTTTCACGGACGAGACGGTCGCGTTTTGCGTCTGGAAACCGGCTTCGTGCGCTCGGAGGGTACGTTCGACGTCATTCGAATGATCGAAAGACCGTCGATCGGACGCCGGGATGCCGACGTCGATGTGCGGGAAAGCGGGCTCGTTTAGTTCTCGACAGAACTTTCTTCTTTTTTTGTGTCTCGGAGGCCGAAATCTGCCCGGGTCGGTTTCGGAGGTTCGTCTCTAAATTCTCCCCCCCGATCGGAGGCGGTCGGGTGGGGACCGCCGGGCGACGTGGCATCGGAGACGACTCCACGATGTTCGTGTATCCGGAGCAATTTCGAGCACCTCTGGGACCGGTTTCCTGCCGGAGTCGGCGCGACTCGGCCGAACCGATGGCGAACCGTTCTTGACTGAGGCTAACCTGGGAAAAATCTGTGCTCCTATGAAATGACGTAACTCTGGCGCTCGCGGGCTCTTGGACTTTGTCGTTTAATGCCACTTTTTCCCAGAAATCGGATGGATTTCTTTTTTTTTAATGAGAAAATTACTTTCGAACGAATCGGGATCTCCCGTAAATTCGGCAAAACCTTGGAGCGATCCTATTTGATGGGTGCCCGGGACTCAAAGATATCCAATATTTTGGCACATGTATGATATTTTCAATGAGCGTCAATCTAAAGGATAAAAATACTTAATACATCCGAAAATCTCTGGTTATTTTCTGATATCAATGTTGAGGTTGGGCATTTTGCCGGCAAAATGGTATTTTTGCCAGGACAGTGGCAAAAACTAGAAAAAACCTTGTAAAAATAGGCAAAAATGGAAAAAATTAGGAAAAAAAAAAGCCTGGAAATTTTTCTATCCAGGCATTATATACTAGTTCCCATCCCAGCAAATGTACTAAAAACAATATAATTTTGTACATTATGCAACTAAGAGTTAAATAAGAATATTAACTTAAAAATTTCATTGATATTAATTTGATAATTAAAGTATTTTTGAATATTTCTAGAAAAAAATGGGGGGAAAGTGTCTCAAAACTTGTTTTTGGTTTGCAGTTTTGGAAAAAAAAAGATTATTCTAGTGTAGGAAGTTCAATTGAATTTGAAGAGTCTACTGTTTTAAGAAATTATTTTCAATTTTAGTCACCCTACCAATAGTTTAGTACAAGTTTTAACTATTGTTTTCATTTCATCGTAGAGCAAGTAGAGCCTCTGAAAAGTAGTGAGATAACTAGGTGAGTCATTGATTTGGAGTCCCTGTTAAACGCTTACTGAAAGGTAAGGGCCATGCTCCACATCAGCGTAAAACGCGACCGAAACTGAAGGCAGAAACCAAAAATCTGGGTACTTTCCATAGGAACACCATTGAATCCATTTTACGCTTCTGCCTAATTTTTCTGCTTTACGTCGATGTGGAGCATGGCCCTAAGAGTTTTTTCTAAGTACATTACAATCATGTAGTATGGGTAGCCAGCCAGCCACCTACCTAGTACTAGTGCAGTCAGTAGCCAGCTTCTATGGGGGGGTTGTTTACTCCCCCCTTGACTCTACATTCATGGAGTTTACAGAAAATGCCTTTTAAGTAGAGAGTAGGTTCAACAATGCACGAAATTCTCTTTTCGTAAGTTGTAAGAAAAAACATTCAAGTAAAAATGAGTAAAAAGTTAGTAGTATATTCCTGTAAATAGAGTTAACTATTCTTGCCCCTTTGGAAAAAGTGGCAAAAAGGTATTTTTACCAGAAGGGTTTTTGTGGTTTTTTCTCGTGTTTATTCCACCTTTGGCAAAAATGTGCCATGCCACCCCTCATCTATTTTATAATCAGTATATCTCATAGGAATGTTTCTTTCATTATTTATATCTAAATATACGTTTCATGTACCTTCTTTACCTGTTATTTTCATATGAATGATGTTCACAATTATTTCTGTCATTTAATGTTTTAAAAATGAAACGAGTATTTTGAAGAAGATGCATCGTAGTCGGGGCAAAGGTACCAGACCGTTCGGTCCCTTTTCCCGACCCACGTCTCGTGCGGGACGAGGCGGCTCCGGTCTCCACGAAACGGGTCGATCACTTTACGAGTACCATGAGACGAGCGATGCGACTCAACCGAACGATGCACTCGCGCGTCGGGTCATCTCTCGATCGCTTCCGTGACGAACGAGCGTCGTTTCCGTGTCCGAATGTCTAAAGGAACTTCTCCCCGACAGCTCCTCGGAGCAGAGCCGCAACCCGACGGCCGTGCTGCAGGCGCTCAAGTACTACGTGCACTCCATCAAGAAGAGGCCCGGGGAGGTCAAGTTCATCACCACGGCCCGGGAGCTGGACCAGGAGTCCCGGGAGATAGAGGAGGACTCCATCGGAGGTGAGTGCACCCTTTTCGATGCGCCGTGTCGATCGTTTTTCTGTCCGCATTTCGATACGCGCCGTTCCAGTAGGGTGGTGGAGAGAGGACGTCGGTATCGTGAATCGGGGGACATTTCCCCCACGGTTCCCGCCGCCTCGATGCTCGCGTCCCTCTCGCGACTCGATGTCGGTGGCCGAGAGCCCGGCGGCATTTAAGCGTGCCGTACTCGATTTTGGACTTGCGAAAAGATGCACGCCTATCGTCGGTCGAATCGACTCGTCGATGGACCTCTTTTCGCCGCCGAAACAAAGGAAATTCTATTCTGAGATACAGCCTATATGAATTCGCCCAGTTCGCCATAAAAAATAAGAGACGAATATTTACTTTAAAAAATTCATAATTTCGTGGTAGAAAATGATAAGAGCATTTTTATAACAAGCAACATTTAGTTCATGACAGACAAACTTCTTTGCTAGAATTTGAAAGGAAAACAAATAGCAATAGAACGTGAGAAATTCGTGCCCGTCATATCAAAAAATCGTTTTCTGGTAATTTTATTTTTTTTTAAATTGCTTATTTTAATTGAAAATACTTTTTTAAATATTTTTCAACGCTCTATTTATTAGCTTATAAATTAAATTGTGCAGCTGTTATGTTTTTTGTAGGAATGTGGTTTCTAAAAATGATTAACAGGTAATTATTTATAAGGGTAATATAAGTTTTTTTTTTTGTATACTTTTTCAGGTTATTAAAACTGTTAAATATATAGGCTACTTTAATGTGCTTTAAATCTTTTTATGTAAAAGTTATGTAAATTAGCGCTAAAATATTGGAAAATATAACTGAATCATTCGTAAAATATATTATTTTGCAAAGGGAGGGGCTGGTATACATCGGTAAAGCTTTTAACAAGGTTATAAAAATTTGAAAATTGTAGCTGTCAATTTCTGTAAGTCCGCTGAATTTAATGTTACTTTCAAGCGTGTGAATTTAATAGATATAAATATTCCATTTTGTTACTTATTCTGGTAAATCGTTAGTGGTATCTGTGAATAACTTTGGGGTATATAAATACATATTTTTTGTTCTTCTGCTTGTCTTGTATTCTTTTTACTCCATGAATGTTTGATGTAATTGAAAATTAAGAGAGGGAAAAAATTCATATTTTAAGTTAGCACTAAGTACTCAACACTAAACTTTCTTTTATTTTTAATTAGACGAAATGTTAAACGAAACCCAATAAATACAGTTTTTAAGGGGACTAAATCATTTAGTTTCTTTATTTAAGATTTATGTACCTTGTCCGCACGAGATACTTCATCAGGGCAAGTAATCCGGAAATTTTCTTCATTAATAATTAGTCGGATAATCACTAAAAACGATTTATAGAAATTCCTGTTTGAAGAAAATGTATACTAACATTTTTAACTGTCTAATGATTAATAATTCTTGAACTAATAAAACAGATGCTAATATATGCACACATATCGCATTAAGAGTAATTACAAAAGAATATCTATACCTTAAAACACAAACACTTGAGTAAAAATTTAATATTTTCCCCCTTTTACTTAAAAATAAATTTGTAAAATACTATCTTGTTCGCAAAAAAAAAAAAATAAATAAATAAAAATAAAAATATGTAAAAATATAAAATATAGTATTTTTGTAGCGCTCTCAGAAATGTTTTAGAAGGGCGCGAACATTCATTTTTCCTATCAATCAAGAACAGTAATGCAATACATTTGGAGCTCTGGTTTTAATTTAAAAAAAAAAAAAAATTGTATTTCCGTAAATTATTTTCCGTGTGTACATATAGATGGCACTGCTACGTGTTCTGGGATGAATTTGCATAGAAGTTATTTCTATGTTTATTTTTGAAATAAACACTTTTTAGGTTGATTCTAACAATTTTAAATGTTTATTTATTTTACGATGACAAAGCAGCTAATACCTACCCCTCCCCCCTCCTAGCGCGACGCTTACACTCTGTTTGGACATTGTTCTTTCACTTTCCGAACCCATGGGCGGTGATAGGCGATTGATTGACACGGAATTCGACCAATGATAGCGTGCATCTTTTCGCATTTCCATAATCGAGTACGGTATGCTCAAATGCAGCCCGACGCTCCCTCCCCTCTCGCGACGTGAAGGGTTAAGGCATCCCCTTTTCTGTCTTTTCTCGAGTCGGTTTATGTTGCGAAGAAAAAAATAAACTGGTAACTATTCTCGACCTCGCTCGAAATTCTCACAAAACGAAGCTCTCTCACTCCTTCGAAACCCATCGAATGCGATAAATCCCGTTAGAGTGTGAGAAAGTGGGTTCTTTCCCCTCATTCATCTTTTATTACTTTCATAAAAGTTCAAGATTCTTTGATGTCGGGCACGAGTTATCGGAAAAATCCGCACTCCGCCCGTGCGACAATTTTGTCGGCCCGCACGCATGGATGGATTCTCTTGTCGGAGAAAGTTATGCTCTCTATGTGGTGGTTAAAAATATCCTTCGATGTATATTTAAGGCAAAGGCAGGTTAAACTTTTCATGCTGGCTTGCTTTAACTATCAATAGCTGGATGAAAGTAGCCACAGAGGCTTCAAATTTAATGCCACTCTCATTGTCCTCTCTCGGAGGATAACTCATTTGAGCCCGGCCTGATATTCGAAGCTTTAAATCTCGATCGAACGCCATCTTTCGAGTCGATGCCATTTCTGTTCTCCCCGTCGCGACATTCATCTTCGAAAACGATCGTGGTCGGAGGAGTCCTCTGAAACTTTTGCGTGGGCTCTCGCGGATCATCTTGGCTCTACAATTTTCCCACCGAGTTTCTGCTTAGTAGTTCTGCTACTCATTTGCTCATACTGCACCGCTTTGGAACTCAACCACTTCTTGCAGGGTCTGGTGGGGGAAAGTGGTCATACCGTACTGTGCAGATTAAATGGGACAAACTCATCTGTTAAGAAACCTGTTCCTTCTTCAGGAATTTTCGGCTCCAAACAAATTTCGACCGCATTTTCTTACTGTGCGCAACTGTCCTTGTCTGATCTAAACCGGTTTTATCTCGTGATCATGATATTACGAAAAACATTTCCTTCGGTTGCTTTAAGAAGTAGCCAGTGTGAATTTTCTGCTACTGATATGTATTAAAAAAATGGATATTGCTCCCAGGAAAAGGAATAGAATTGTTACCCTTAGCCAGCTTACGTCTATGACAGTAATGGATTATTACTGCAGAAGTTGGAATTGGAAAATCCAGTGTTTCTAGGATTACTGACCAGCAAAAGAATTTTGAGCCGAAACGGAAGGGTAAATGTGGACGCAAGCTCAGGACCACACCTCAAACGGACCAATTTCTTGTACGAAATAGTGAAATGCATCCTCGCAAAGCAAGCCCGGACCTTCAGAGATAATTATCAGGTGCCGGGGTGAGCGCGGATTCATCGACGGTCCGACGATTTCTCGTCGAACCTGGGAGATTTGCCAGAACACCGAGCAAAAAACAGTCATCGACACCTGCAGTGAAGAGAAAGCGTTTGAGCTGGGACTGGAGATACCGACGAAACGCATTTCGTCGTGCGACCGAGATCTGTCCGACGAGGGGACCCGTCGGAGGACGACATCCGATTCGAGCGGTCGAGCACCCTCGGAAACAGATGATTTGTGGTTATTTTACTTCTGGGGGACCTGGCAGCTCAGTACCAGTCGAAGGGATGATGAATTCCGAAACATACATTTCTATAATGGAAAGAAACATTGTGCCTATGATGCAAACGTTTTCTGGCGGTGTTGGTGTCTTCCAACAAATGCTTGCTCCATGCCATACTTCTAAACTAACCGAGAACTTTTTCAAGAGCAGAAATTAATGGTGTTAGATTGGCCAGGTAATTCTCCTCATGTAAAGCCCATCGAAAATTGGTGTAGCATTGTAAAGAGGCGTGTGAGTAAAATGGGCTCGCTCAACAAAAAAAAAACAATGTTTGAGAGTGTTATGAAAGTTTGGTTTAGTGCTGACCGGGTCAAAAATTTATGCTCTAATTCAGTCGAATCGGTGCGGAAGCGTGTGAAAGACTCTCGTTCAAGCAAGAGGGGAGCATATTTCGTATTAGATTGCAGTACCATGCATGTAAGTTAACCTTTACAAATTAAACAATATTCATGAACATTTTTGAGCTTGTCCCAATTCATTTGCACAGTACTGTACTTCAAGTACATGGCTGTAGCTCACAAAGAAATGTTCGAATGAGTGAATTAGAAGTTGGAATTACATTCCGAGTTCAAAATTTTATCACTGACAATATTTTTTTCAATGAAGGAAGTTGTTTTTTATGTTTATCAAACATTTAAAAATTTGAACACCTTTTTTAACTTGACTTGTAAATTTTGTTAATGAGAATTTTGAACACATTGACTGTAAAGGAAGTTTCGGATAATATTTAAAATCGAAAACGCCTGTGGTGGATTTTTCATTTCACATTATACCATTTAACATCATGTCTATGGGATTTGCGAGAAATTTAGGAGATATCGCAACTTATTTTTGACGCAATATTGGTGACATTTCGTGCTACAAGTACATTTTCTGAAGTGGACATCTGCATTCCATCATCTGATGTCTATGTATAATACTCGTTTATACACGGATATGTTCGTGAATGCATGCATGTACTCGTGCATATTCCTTTTACCATTTTAAATAACCATATCATGTGAATATTAAGATTATTTATTTTTCCTTTATTTTTAACTATGATCACCTTACCCCACCCCATTGCGTGGCAAAAAGAAAGGGTCGTGACTACTGTTGTCTTTCTAATACTTTGATACAAGCAGGAAAAGATGGGCATAAATGAAGGCAGCATAACTAAACGTTCATTCTTTTATTTGTTAGTAGACATCTTCAAATATTACCAGGGTAACCGCTCAGACATAGAAAACATACAAGAAAAACACAACAGCAGTACCCTGTTCTTTATTAATGTAGTGTGAAACAACAACTAAAAATGGAAGAATACTTATTATCCTCCTCAGTTGAAAAACCTCGATTTTAGGACCACTTTACCTCCCCCAGACCCCATGACGTAGTTCGTGGGTCTTTCGATCCAAGGGGCAAAATTCGAGAGGGGCCGATGCGAACCCCTCGAAATTGCCGTGCGAGCGCCGCCCTCTTTTCTTTCGAAGGATCACGATCCTTCTTGGCTCGGAAGCCAGTTTCGTGCTGGGCTGGCATTTTTTCATGTGTATTGATGGCGCAACCCTGTCGCTATTTCACGTGTCGGAGCGCCCGCACGAGCTTAACGAGTTCTCTTTTTCTCCCCCGTCTAGCTGCCGACGGCCCCCTGGCCACGCCCGTGAACGCGTCCTCGCCGGATCCGGTCGAAGAAGCATCGGTTCGAGACAAGGAGGTATTATTCTTTAACGTAATTGATGTTTTGCCCTGTCGCATTCACTCCATTCACTCGTCCTGCCGACTCTCCCGTTTTTAACGGGAGACTCCCGTTTTTTGCTCCAATCTCCCAATTGTGCGTTTGAGTATTGGTTTCTCCCGTTTGTTCCATTTTTGTATTTTCTTATATTTTTTTCAAAATTGAGTAATACTTTCATCTGTAAAATATATCTGTGATGGCGTAGCTATCAGTGCTGATCTGTACGCAATGCTCCCAAAGCTGCACCATTTGCGTCGATGTGCGCCGCAGAATACCACCTGCTACAAATGTTTTTTTCCCCTTTTTGCGCCAAAGGTGCGTCAAAAAGTTCCATTAGCAAAATTGCTGTTTTATTACGAATTTATTACTGAAATCTTCGGCTCAAATGACAATATTTTTGTTTCTGTTTTATTCTATATGTTTCAAAATCGTAAAATAAGAGGAACGAGGTGTCAGGGAAAATGTGTGCAATCTTTTTGCATCCATTACAGGAATTGAAAGTTTAGCTTTCAGACAATTTCTTAATCGTCTACAAAGCGATCACTTATACTTTTTCGTGTTATTTTTCATCCTAACATTTTTTTTTAAACGTTTGGTCTTTGAAAAATTCGGCAAAATTTGTAAACGAGCGATTTGTTTCAATTCTCTTCAGCTGAGACGATCGTTTTGATTTAGTTGTCATTCTTAACATATACTTAGTGGGATAATTCTGCAGTTTTAGCAGACTAAAAAATTATATATTTAAAAAAAATCATAAAAGTACAAGAAGGATGAAAGAAACAAATTTTGATTTTAAGCTATTGCATTTTGACCTCTAAATAAATTTTCTTTTTGACCTGAGCAATTATGATGCTTAAAAGTTTGAAACAAACATAAAGCATAAGTAATTTATTTTTAGGATTAAATTTTAAAAAAGAATAAAAATATATGAAATTTGAAGCATGGTTATAATTTTTTGAATATTTTACTGAAGTAAAATTATATGTATACTCATTTAAAAATGTCTACATAAACCCTTTTCCATTCATAGTTGAAGAATCTTTAAAAAACTACCCTGGAATGGTAACGAGTTCATATGTGATGTTACATTACTCTACTTTAAGCTGGAAATACTTGATAAGAGTTTTTTCTTCATTATGGCATGGTTTAAAATCCCCCTTTTTCTCCCTTGAAGCTTTGGCCAGATCTTCTGTTTTTTCATTTCATGAGGTCGGCAGGTCCGTAAGCGGGATCTCCGGCGAGCGATCATCTCGAGAACTCGTTCGGAAATGTTCGAAGGACGAGCGGGAGGCCGAGTTTTATACTTCCTCATCGCGTCGGGGCTGTTGAACATAATTGTGAAGTTATGTTGTGTGGCAACACTATGTCAGATGTTTTTGCGAAATCGTTCGGCATCACTTGTGTGACATCATTTTTAGAATTTGTGTCGTATCTGTCGCGTGCTTTTTGTATCTGTGTATTCTGTACATATTGTCCACTCATCTCATGCAATTAATTAAACTTAATATAGGCTGCTCGTCAATGTAGTGGGTGGCGGCCACCGATGCGGCCGGACCCCGAAGACTTCCCGGCTATCATACTTTTCCCCACTTTCTTTCTTTTTCCCCCGGGCCCTTCGAAACGCGTCGTTTTTATTCGGCCGCGTCTCGCATTTCCTCGTCGTTCCGTGCCGCAGACTCGAAGTGCGCTTCTCCCGCACCGGGTCGTGCCGGAGGGGCCGTCTCTCGGGACGCGAGGCGCGTTTCGTCTGCCCGATGCTCTCTCACGTGTCGCGTGGTCGGACCATCCGGACTTTCTTCTCACCGTGTCCTCGTAATTTGTATTTGACGCCTCTCGTCACAAACCGACAATCTCGCCCTCTTCCCTTTGATTCCTTACCAAGTTTTAGAACTGAGATCTAAAACTTGCATCTCGCAAAATTGCCCCCGAGTTATGCCTTAAAAATCACCTAAAAGTTTAACCTTTTAAAGGAAATGACTCATTTTAGATTTCGAGAAATCTTTTTTGAAATTGATGTTTTGTTCAAATAATTAAAATAAAGTTACCTTCGAGAGCTTTTTTGCAGAAAAAATACATAGGATACAAAATATTCTACAGAAAAAAAGGCACAAAAACCCCTTTCTTGTTGCATAAATAAGGAAATGGAAGTGAACTCTGGACATTTTTGGTCTCGATGCACTTAAATCAAAAAAGAACCTTAGTGCTCGGCGCGAAAAAAATTACAAACAGCTTTCTGTTGCCACAGATTTCTAGACTGGAGTGGAGATCTCAATAATTTAGAAAATTGATTATTTATTGGCGGTGGGGTTGTCCAGCACCCCCACCAATATTTTGGGGGTGCTCGAGCCCCTCAGAACCTGTTTGCGTTCACATTCATAAATCAAACAATGAAAACTATTTATCAAAAGCTCCTAGGTTTTTGTACTTGTGTGAAAAATTTAAGCACCAGTTGTGTGACCATTACTCATTTTCAATCCATTTACATTCAAATTCTTTAATGATAAACTTTTCGTTGTGTCAGACTATCAAAAAAAAAATAAAAGGTTTTTCTTTTTGCTAATATTGAAACACATTTTCGGCAGAAATGACTGCCCACTTTTAATATTAATTTTGGTGCGTTTAACCAATTTGTGTCTTAGTAATATTTTATTTTTCTCACACATTGGAGAAAAACTCACTATTACGCACCTAACATCCGAAAAATAAATGACAGTGGTGAGTTTTCTTTCAAATTAAACTATTTTAAAAATCAAACTTATATTTATTAAAAAGGAAAAAAAATATCTATTTGGAAACGACACAGATTTCCAAAAAAAAAAAAATCCTGTATCCTATTTTGAGGACTCACGCATAAAAAGAAGTTTTGAGTATTGGCTCACAATCGTTCAGCATAATTCTTTACGGTAACTATTTCTTCTCCTTAAATTCTTATTGCTTGTTCATTTTAGCGTTACTTTTTAATGAATTGCATTTTTTTACTCATTTTATTTCGGAGGAAATAGTTGCAGTTTAATTCAGTACCGATGCCCAGAACCCCGACATCGAGGTCTCGCTCCTCGGCCTCCCGCTCCGATAATGACCCGAGAGGTGACGAAAAGGCTGAAAGTACAAAAATATCTACCCGAAAATGAAGGTATGATCCGATGCATTTTAGCTCTCGAAGCAGATTTTACAAAAGTGAGAGGGATACCAAATAGTTTGCAATAAAGTGCTTAAGAATGGCTGTGTGAAAAAACATTTCGTGGTAAAGTTTTCTACCAGAAACTCGCCTAACTAAAGTTTGATTTCTCTTTGTTTTTTTGCATTACCCCTTCCCCGACGATCAAATGTTTGATGTTAATTCCTTGTTTTTCCTAAACATGTGTTCCTATATTTCCTACTTTGTTGTTTTTTAGTTCCTTATTTCTTACTTTTTTCTGATAATCCTCACTTTGGAGATGGGTCATTCCGACGAAAATGGTACAAATCATGTCCGAGACTTTAGAATTTTTTAAAATCAATTTTAATAACAACCACCCATTAAGTGTATTTTTTATTGGTTCTCCGTTTAATTTTGTGCCGTCAAGTATCAATTGATTTGGTATAATCCATTTAGAAATGACACAAAAAAAATTATCTTTGTCAGAAGAAGGAGAAAATGACGTGTCCCAGCTTTAAATTGTTAGAGTTTTAAATGTGATTTAAAATTAAGCTGAAATGTAACAACAAAATAAATGACACTGTATTGCACAAAAGATGCTTCTGACACCATTTCTGCAGATTATTACGCAAATGAAAAAAAATTTCCTCAAAAAACACTATTATTTATCCATGTCCCTAGATTTTCTATGTTTCGAATTGTCCACTCTGTTATATGCCTTTTGGAAATAAAATAAACAATTGCATTCAATCTGATATATTTTTTAAAAAATATAGGTAGTATAACTGCCGTAATTAGCTTGCTTCATTGAATTATGTAGTCAACAACCAGGGTGAGCCTAATTCAAGGAGGCTAAAAGGAAGGAGCCTCATCTCCTTTGGCAACGCGGGTGAAAATGTGTCCCGTTTTTTCCACTGCCGTGAGATGGCGCTGAAGCCGATTGACTTATGATCTCTCGACTCTGTCGCTTGTGCTGATGGAGAAGGGGAAGGAGAATTTCGCCGAGGACCCCGAGCTTTCGGCGGGGTCAACGGGGAGACCGACGGAAGGTAGCCGGCGCTTTTCGGGTAGCGGATGCGTGGTAATTGAGAGGTCAGGTATGGGGCACAATTATCCCCACGAAAGAGAAATGTTAAACATTATGATTTTAAAGTTATTTACTTTCTCATATTTTATTTCTCTTTTGTGCTTTTTATTTTTGCCTCTTTTTTTATTAATGTATTTTATTTTATTTATTTTTTTTAATATTACTTATTTATTCCTTTAAATAATATTTATTTATTTTTTGAAACATTATTTGTTTGTTTTTTAAATTATAACTATTATTTTTTTACAAAATTACTAATTTTTTAAAAGTATTAATTTTGCGCAGAATAGAATCGCTTTTTTTCTCTTCCAAACATTCCAAGCATACACAAAAAAAAAAAAAAAAAATAATAATAACAAAGAAATAATTTAAATTAAAAAAAAATAAATTAAGGAATATTTAAAAAAACAGTAAATAATTTAAATTAAAAAAAATAATGAATAAATAATTCAAAAAATAAATAAATTAGTTTTTTCCTCCCCCCCCCCAAAAAAAAATTTTTTTAATGGCGCAACTTGCGCCATAATAGCCCCCCCCCCCCCATGGGCACCTATGCAATGGAGAAATTTATAAATCATTTAGCTCTTCACCTGAGTGACAGCAGATCAAATTAGGTTTTAAAAGAATTGCTTCAAAAGCAAAAATTAACGCTTCGAATGCAAAATATATTATAAACGTAGGATGAAGTAAAGTGTTCTATGCTTCTCTAAACAGCTTTCATAGCAAAAACAGCTTTAAATTTCCTAATATTTAGGAAATTCCCTTATTTAAATGCCCTTTAAAACGCTAGACTACGGCATGTAAACAAATTAAGGTTGCAGCAGCGCTCCCTGGCGGAAGTGAAATTTTGTTGCCAAACCGGTATCATGGAGATCCATCTCCTTCCTTTTACTCCCTGGCCTAATTCTTTTCTGATGGTAGTTAATTTTGACTGTTGGATGTCCACTCTGTTAGAGCCGATTTCATGATGAAAAAAATAGATTTTTTCTTGAAATTGCAGACAGACTTACAGTTTTAGGCTGTTTGTTCCACTTTATGCTTGTTCTGTGATTCTAACTTTTTTTTGTGATTATACAGATATTTTTAAAGGCTTATTTGTTCACTCTGTTATATGTCCACTCTGTTAACCAAAGTGATCGAAATATTTAAAATCCTTTCATAAATGAGTCATGTACTAGTTATTTACACTTCATTATGCACAAATAAATCGAAACTCAATAAAAAAAAATCTGGTATGGACCCCACACTACTTCCTGTTACGTGTAAATTTCTTAGTAGTTGCCTTAAGTGTTAAAAAAAGTGCTTGGAGTGAGCAAGGTGAGCATTCAAATATTTACTCCCCTAATCTACCACGAAACAATGCAAAAAATATTTTACAATGGTTATTTTTCTAAATATTGCTGATTTTAAGATCATTCAGTAAATTTTTCGCAAAATATCGCCAATAGCGCCAAGTTGAACCCAAATTCAAAGAATAATTTTTTCGCCAAATTTGTCGCCACTTTGGCGATATGTCGCCAAGTTGGGTGCCAACACTTGGCGACCAAAAGCTTGGCGACATGTCGCCAAGTGGTGGCGCCAATTCATATCACTTGAGTCTGTATTGAAATTAACATTGATTTATCCCAAAAAAGGGGTAAAAGACCGCTTTAGAATCATTCGAATGCAATCACAAGGGGAGGTGCACAACTAGACCCCCCTCAGAGCCTACATACCAAGCTAGAAGTTTCTACGGCATATAGTTTTTGAGTTATGCGAGCCACATACGCACATACATCCGCACATACACCCGCACATACGTACATACAGACGTCACGAGAAAACTCGTCGTAATTTACTCGGGGGTGGTCGAAATTGATTTTTCGGCTGTTTGTATGTTGTTAGGTACATATGCACGTGCTGACAGGTCGAAAAAACTAGGCGACATTCATTCAGGGGTGAGCAAAGTCAAAATTTAGACTGAAATTTGAGTGAAATTTTTTTCGTGATCACAATACTTCCTTTACTACGTAAAAGGAAGTAAAAATATGATTAGTTGGTGGAAATTATTTAAATTGTTAATCTTAAGCAAAGAGTTTCAGACATGATTTGTACCATTTTCGTCGGAATGACCCAGATCTGTGCAGCAAGTTTCAGTGGCCACTTAAAATTTTCGGTAGCCGTGACCCGAGCGTCCGGCTCCCGGGAGCGGCGACGGAGGCCGAGACACGAAAGGATTTCTTCGACGACGATCGGTTTCGAACTGTCCCCCCTATTATGAAGCTAGTATTAGTGTCTATTCCTTCGACCCACCGAATTCGGCTCTCGTTTCGGTAAAGCTTCGAGAGAAATTGCACCGTACGGGCTTCGATGAATTCGGGGATCAGGATAGAACTCGGGAGACTCGTAGAAGTGTAAAATTTTTCGTTTCAATACGTTTAAAGTCGCTCGAATCAGGAATGGAGCGGCCCGTTTCGGAGCCGAGAACGGAAAATCCCGCTTCGGGCAAAGCTGATGCAATGGAGAGGAAGCGCCACTCTTTCGCAGTGAGCGGGTTCGTCGCGGGAGAAGAGCGGCAACATCGGACGACGGCACGGGGAGCGTTCCGTTCACAGCACGGCGTCGTCGACGCGAGCGCGGTGCTCCTCGGCAGCCACCACGGACATTCCGAGATCGGACCGGCGACGTTTCCCTCGCGATGAAGCGTGGTCGAGGCGGAGCCGCATGCGACGCGCCGACAGCGGGTGCCTCCCGGCCAGGGTTGTTTGATTTTGTCCGGGGCGGAAAAAACCGCCGGAAAAAACCTGGAAAAAACCGCCCCGGACAAAATAGCATTTTGTCCATTTCGTCCACTTTAAAGAAAATGACAGTTCTTGATTAAAAAATCCAAACTTTAAAAGTAATGTTTTAAAATATTGAATTTTTTCAATGAAGTAATAGTTTTATTATTAAAATTAGCACGCATAATTATGTATACAAACAAATATTTAATAAACAATAGATACTATAAAAATATAGATCTGTATCTGTATAAAATAAATGAATATTAACGTTAAGATTTAATGCTTAATACACACATCAGCAGTAAATAATTTTAAGATGTTTATTTTTTGTGAAGGAGTTTCATTGCCAACAATAAAAGTGTATACAAACTATAAAAGTAGAAATGAAAATTTTAAAAGGTATTAGTGTCAAAATATAAAAACCCTGTGAAGTAAACATTATTTGATGTCAAGAAAGAAAATTTTGCTATGAAATCAAACATGTTCCAGTAATAACATTAATCTATCCATAAAACAATGCTGTGTACATAAATATTTTGCAACGGGGCAACATTCATTAAATCCTCAAAAAATGTAACGTAAAATGACCAAATAAATCAAAATTAAACCAATATTTCTTGTAGCATCTAATGTATTTTCAAATACAAATGATATACATTTATATGTGTATTTAATTCAAACAAAATTTAACCATAGAATTTATGAGAAAATATCATATAAAGTTTACTTTTTAAGGGATTGTAATGTGTTAAATATCTAAGGTGACAGCACACTTTAATTTCTTTTTAAAAATATGTATTTAAGAAAACTTTTTTTTTTCTATTTGTCTATTTTATTATAATGTAATTATTCTCAATAGTTTATTCACTACTAGCTGCGTAGCCCGGCGTTGCACGGGCTGTAATGTAGTGAAGGCAGTTTGAGAAAACTACTCGCCACCAAGGCGGCTCGCCTTTAAAGAAATGAGGAAAGTTTAAACAGTTTACTCGCCGTCAAGGCGGCTCGCCTTTACAGTAGCGAGGAAAGTTTCAATTCACTACTCGCCGCCAAGGCGGCTCGCCTTTAAAGTACCAAGGAAAAGTTTAATAAACTACTCCCCGCTAAAGCGGCTCGCTAAAAAGCTTTCCTGCATCAAAGAATCAATCGAATTATTTGCACATGCTTCCTCAAAAATAAAGACGATGTCAAGTAGCGCATACTTAGCACTCTCCCTAAATTACAAATAAAATTCCTTTCCAAAAACAATTATTTCCAAACCGCTTTCTTCCGGTAAAATTAATTGCAAAATTCTAAACGAAAAAGTTCTTTTAATATTCGGATCGAAGCCAGAAAAAGTCCCTTCTAAAAACAGCAATTGCAATTTTATTTAAAAACACATTTTCAAAATGGTACCTGAGAAAAAATATGTCATTAATAATTAGAATAAAAACAATTGTTAGAACTTTGTTATAACACGTATTCAAAATGACAATGAAAAAAATAACACTCTTTCATTTTAAAAAGTTCAACTTTAATTAACGTTTTAATTCAAAATCGCAACGGAAAGAAATAAATATCTTGGAATTTTAAATAGTTCAATAATTTAATTAACGTTTTAATTCAAAATGGCAACGGTAAGAAAAAATGTCTTGGAAGTTTAATCATTAATTAGGCTTAATCGCTTTAAATTTGACTACTTATTAATTAAACATTCGCTTTAAATTTGACTACTTATGGATCGCGGCCAGAAAAAGTCCCTTCTAAAAACAGCAATTGCAATTTTATTTAAAAACACATTTTCAAAATGGTACCTGAGAAAAAATATGTCATTAATAATTAGAATAAAAACAATTGTTAGAACTTTGTTATAACACGTATTTAAAATGACAATGGAAAAAAATAACACTCATTCATTTTAAAAAGTTCAATTTAATTAACGTTTTAATTTAGGACCGAATTCAAGTGAAACACCATTGCAGTCGCTTCGAGGCGATCGCATATTGCAACCGCTACTGTAAGTCGAATTCAAGTGAATTCGTTTCACTTGAATCCAAATTTTGGAATTTGCGATTGCATTGGTGAGTTGCGATCGTCCGTGTTTCACTTGAATTCCTGCCTTAAAATCGCAACGGAAAGAAATAAATATCTTGGAATTTTAAATAGTTCAATAATTTAATTAACGTTTTAATTCAAAATGGCAACGGTAAGAAAAAATGTCTTGGAAGTTTAATCATTAATTAGGCTTAATCGCTTTAAATTTGACTACTTATTAATTAAACATTCGCTTTAAATTTGACTACTTATGGATCGCGGCCAGAAAAAGTCCCTTCTAAAAACAGCAATTGCAATTTTATTTAAAAACACATTTTCAAAATGGTACCTGAGAAAAAATATGTCATTAATAATTAGAATAAAAACAATTGTTAGAACTTTGTTATAACACGTATTTAAAATGACAATGGAAAAAAATAACACTCATTCATTTTAAAAAGTTCAATTTAATTAACGTTTTAATTTAGGGCCGAATTCAAGTGAAACACCATTGCAGTCGCTTCGAGGCGATCGCATATTGCAACCGCTACTGTAAGTCGAATTCAAGTGAATTCGTTTCACTTGAATCCAAATTTTGGAATTTGCGATTGCATTGGTGAGTTGCGATCGTCCGTGTTTCACTTGAATTCCTGCCTTAAAATCGCAACGGAAAGAAATAAATATCTTGGAATTTTAAATAGTTCAATAATTTAATTAACGTTTTAATTCAAAATGGCAACGGTAAGAAAAAATGTCTTGGAAGTTTAATCATTT
Organism: Uloborus plumipes; assembly: GCA_038373865.1. Lineage (NCBI taxonomy): Eukaryota > Metazoa > Arthropoda > Arachnida > Araneae > Uloboridae > Uloborus > Uloborus plumipes. The sequence goes on along the minus strand of JAXGGA010010303.1, from coordinate 2,409 downwards.
ATTAGGCTTAATCGCTTTAAATTTGACTACTTATTAATTGATATCTTCGCTAATTAAAATCGTATAATCATATAGATTGAAACTAATGAAGCCTGAAAAATTACCTATCTATCGGTACCTGGTTCGACTTTCAGTTCATTGGCGTTCAGGAGAAATAAGCGTGACATAGAAAGATAGAAAGAAAGATAGAAAGAAAGATAGAAAGACAGTTAGAAAGATACTCAGTTTTTAATATAAGTAGATGTTAAATTTTATTTCTTTCAACTAAAATTAGTTAAAAATCAATGGGTTAATTGCCATTCTTTTTTTTTTGCATGATATCATCATTCTATTTTGGGAAATAGGTAATGCAAGAGAGATACTAATTGTACATCATAACATTTTTATACATCAAATGTGTGAAAAAAATTTTTTTTTTTTTTTTCTTTTTCATTGCTTCCATTTTGTCCAATTTTGTCCATTTCGTCCATTTCTTCCGGCGTCCCGGACTTTTTGCAAAAAAGTGGACGAAATGACAACCCTGCTCCCGGCCGGAAGGAGAACCGTCTCCTCGTGCGTTTCCTTCGCCGCCTCGGACGGCGCACGCGGGGGTGATTGAGTTCCGGTATTTTCATGATTGATTCTGGTACTTTCATGTTCGAAAATACCGGAAATAAAATATTTTTAATTATGCTTTTATCTTCCCACTTCCCTTTTTTTGTTTTATTTTTTTCTAATTTTCTGTGATTACACCCATAATTATTAATAATATTCATCGAGTAGAAATGTTAAGATACCATTCTAATTTTTTTATTTTACTTTAAGAAATTAGTCTACTTGCGCCTTTTTTTTTTTTTGATGCCTTCATTTTTAAAAATGCATTGATTTGCATCTGATATGAGATTCGAATTTTCTCATTTTTGATGCTCATTATCCTTAGTTAGGAGACAAATAATAGATGTTTTTATTTGTATTAAAAAATATGTTAAATTATTTACATAAATTTAAAAATTTCGAGCAAAATTCTGTGTTCTTAATGGAAATGAAGCTCTTGTTTAATTTTATTTTTTCTTCAATTACGTGGCTAGTAAAAATAATGTGTTTATAGTAGAGCTTTTAATTGTAAATCTGAAGTAAGTTTATTTGAATTCTTTTATTTGACATTTTCATACTTTTAACACCTTGATTTTGACAATTGCGATCTCTTTGCAACCGCTGCGAGAATTAGGTATTTCTCATTTCAATGCTCACTATTGCACACTTGCTGCAAGCAAATAACATTTCTTCGGTTGGTGTCGTATCCTCGATGGCATTACGAATGGTGGTGTGCTTGAATAGTCTGGCATAAGTCCATCTGGCAGTCCACTTGCCTCACATGATGGTTTCAAGTGTGTGTGCGAACATTTCTTTTTATTTCAATTAAAGCACTAAAATAAAAGTTTTAAACAAAATTCCATGCTCTTTAAGTGTGTCAAATGTCAAAAACTTAAATGCTGAATCTCTGGCTGAGTTTTTATTTTTTAATTCAACTATTTACGTTTTTTAACACATACGGGCAATTCTCTGTAAACTGGTGATTGGCTGTCCGGACCGAGTATTTTAAAAATAATAAAGTAAGAAAGTAATTATCACTCTTAATATAAGTAAAGCAGAAAAACTTTGTGGCCCAATTGTATTTGGAGCGATAACAATTTAATTTTTTTTTTTTCTAGAAATTATCTAAGCGCCAAAAACACAGTCCCCTGGCTGTCCCAATCCCATAGTTTAACTGTTAAAGATAGTACTTCAAAAAACCTATTAACACTACATAAATTTGGCGACTAATATCTAAAAATAGAATAATGAAGCTATATTTTTCTTATGAAAAAAAGGTATAATTAAGTATTTAAACTTAAATTGTCATGTAAAGTTCTGTCACGGAGTTTTTTCAACAGTCCCCTGCCATAAAATTCAAAGCTGTAATACGAAAAATCTATAACTTTTGCAAATTCTTTTGGCATGAAGTTGTAAAGTAATCAGTGGTGAATTTGCCGAAATCGCCAGAGAACGGTGTTGAAACACTATTTGCTCAGTTTTGAGAGCCACCATTTGTGATGAAAGTATGCATCAGGGTCGTTGGACGAAAACAGTCCTCTGGAAGTGATTTTATTAATGTCAATTAATTAAAACATATTAGTTTATTATGTCCTACGATTTGTGCCTAAATTTATAGGTAGTCTCGTAACTAATCATGTTCCAATAGTTTTTGGCAGATATTACGCAACAAAGAGCAAAAGACAGTCACCCTGGCACAGTCCCCTGCCTAGTTATACTAGGCGGGGGACTTACCCCCTATCATGATTTTTCAGAAAAACACAAACTTCAGTTGGCCCTCTTTCAAACCAAAGTAAGAGATTCATTTTTCTGAGCAACTAATAATTATAATTATAC
>JAXGGA010010302.1:0-47544 GCA_038373865.1 Uloborus plumipes | reverse complement strand
ACCTTAACCATACGGCGGAAGTTGGAAAGATCTAAGGTGTGGAAGATCTCTTTCACACATACGTTACGATCGAGCCTTATAAGGCGCTAAGGGGCCGACGCAGTGTCATTGGTGCCAAAACTACAATCATAGCAGTTCAAACTGTTTTATGGCACCTCGCTGCGTCAAGTGTGGGGAAGAGCACCTCACTAGCGAATGCCCGCATGGGGACAAGATCAAAGCGCCAAAATGCGCTAACTGTCAGGGCCCCCACCCCGCATCCTACAGAGGATGCCCAAAATTTAAAAGATTTCAATCAAGAGCACTCAGGGGTCAAAAAATAAAGTTTCGAACAAAACCCCCCCTACCCCACATAAAACATTTAGCTCCAAACCTGCAAACCCTGAGCGCTCGTACGCTGACGCCGTCTCACGGCCAGCCAATCAGGAGGCTCCTAGCCTCCCAGCTAAACCTGCTCCGCGAGCCGGTAATTCGACTCCCTCGGAAACGAGCCAGTCGCGCCGTGCCAGCCGTAAGCCCAACACCGCTCCAGGTGAACCATCGCTAGGGGATTCAATTAGAGAAATCCTTGGCATATTCACGGGATTCAATATCCCGGCTATTATTAATGTTTTAAAAAAAAAAAACCCTCCCCTCGCTCAAAAGCGAGCCTGATCCACTTAATAAACTGTGGATCATTTTCCAGGCCTTTACGGAGGCCGATGAGTCATTTGTCGCCCCGTAATGGTTCTGTTGGTTGGTTGGTTGAATTGGGGTTTATGGCGCAAAAGCCGTATTAGGCTATACTGCGCCAGACGTTTTAATGGTTCTGTTCCCCTATTTTGGCTTCTCTTTGTTGTCGTGGAATGCAGATGGGCTTCTCCGCCATCTCGCTGAGTTCCGCCAACTTGTTCACGACCACTCACCTGATGTTATCCTCGTCCAGGAGATCCACTTAAAAAGTGGAAGAAAAACTCCTGGACTTTCTAATTATTCCTCCTATAGAAACGATAAAGCTCCTTCTAGTGGTCATACCATGGGAGGCACAGCAATTTTTGTGAAACGCTCCATCCCCCACTTTCACCACCCAACACCCCCACTACTCACTACTGAGGCTACCTTTGTTACTATAAATCCCAGTGATCGTGACCCCATTACATTGGTCTCTGCTTATGTAGTCCACTCTTACCTCGCAGCGCGGGAACAGAAAAGAAGGCTCAGTAATGATCTGGAAATTCTTTTCCGTGCTGCGCACAGTACAATAGTCTGCGGAGACCTTAATGCTCACCACACATCTTGGAATTGCAACAGAAACAATGCCTATGGCCTAGCCATATTCTCATTCGTCCAAAAGACGGGTATCTCTGTTGCATTTCCCCCTACACCTACACGTGTCACCGTTGATCATGTGTCAACAATCGATATCGGATTAATTAAACGGTTCCCGTTTAAGGTCGAGGTAACTTCGTTACCGAAGCTCTCCTCTGACCATAATCCGGTGTTGTTTTTGTTCGATACGATCACGGTCGACACCTCACTCCCAAACGCTTCAATACCAAACTGGCCGCCCCCCCCCCCCGTTATCCGTTTACCTTGTCGTGGTGGGGGGGGGGGGCTTGCGGTGTGGCGAGTTCGGGGCGAGCTCTTGGGCGGAGTCGTGACCCCCAGTTGCTCAAACAGAATATCGGCGGGAAGGGATTTGTTTCTCCTTCCTTCCCTCATCACACTTACCAAATTTCGGAACAAAAACCCAAGCCAAGGTGTGTCAACCGTGCCGATGGCTGCGTGGTACCGGGGCCAAGCGGTATCTCTTACGGGAGGCTTCAGGGCTAGCTGGCGAACCCTGTCGTATGCAGCCTTACCCCTGTGTAGGGGGGCTACGCAGGGGCTCGACCCCACTTTTCCCCCCAGTTCTCCGGTCCGCTTATGGAATCAGAAAATAAAAACCCTCCTCCCCCTGGAGGGGAGCGTCAGAATGTTTTGCCAAATAATCCAAAGTTCTTTATTATTAAACGTAGTGATCCAAATTTAAATCTTTCCAAAGTGTCCCCATTCCTCATCAACAAAGTGCTTTTAAATCAAATAGGTGAATTTGAAACAGTTAAGAAATTACGCAGTGGAGATCTCCTTTTAGAAATTAAAAATGAAAGTCAAATAAAATCCTATTTCCGAACACGCAAACCTTAAATTTTTCTCATGGAATCATTTCGGAGCCCGACCTTCTCTATACTCAGGAGAAGGAGATTTTGGAGGAGTTGATAGACCAGCACGTAAGTGGAGTAAAAAGAATAACCATCAGACGTAATGGAGAAATTTTACCAACTAAACATGTCATCTTAACGTTTAGTACTCCAAACCTCCCTTCACGTGTCAAAGCTGGCTACTTCTCTTGCCCAGTTCGACCATACATTCCGAACCCTCTTCGTTGCTTTAAATGTCAACGTTCCGGTCATTCCAAGCTATCATGCCGTGGAACAACTGCTTGTGCCAGATGTTCTGAGCCCGGCCACGATAGCAATGAATGTACGAAAGAATTTAAATGTGTCAACTGCAAGGGAGACCATCCCTCTTACTCCAAAAAATGCTCTAAATGGCTTCTTGAAAAAGAAATCCAAGTAATAAAAACGACCAAAAATGTATCTTATCCTGAGGCACGAAAGATTGTTGAATCTCGTACCCCTACAACTGGATTATCTTATGCCGCTGCAATCAAAAAGGTATTTAAAAATTCCAGCACACAAACAGACGCACAAGCACAAACTAATGTTGATCAAACCTTCAAATCTAAAACTAAACCTAAACAAACCAATAGTGCAAAAACTTCTCCGAAAAAACAAAATGAAAATAAAGAAACGCAAATGGTAAATATAAAACCAACTGAATTACTCTTTTCAAATATGCCAAAGACACAAAATTTGAAAAAATGCACTGAAAAAAAGAAAATAGAGCGCTAAAATTGGAGCTACCTCTAAACAGAGGCCTCCTAAGTACTTTGGTTTTAAAAAAGAGAACTTCTTGCTCCCTGGCAAGCAAGTAGAACTTACTAAATCTCTTCATCACCCCATTCATGACGAAATAGAGGACGTCGAATTTAAAGAAATTCCGTCATCCGAAGATGAAGGATGGACGGACGTCCAAGCCAAATGAGCTGCCCATCTTTCTTTCGGCCGTTTTCCCTCCTCTTTCTCTTCATGGCCCTGAGCATTCTATTTTGGAATTGTCTGAGTTACTCGCATAATGTCACGGACGTCAAAGATCTTGTCGAAACACACCAACCGGCCATTTTTTGTCTGCAAGAAACATTCTTGTCGCCTGTTGATAGACCGAGGTTGAAAGGTTTTGACATCTACCGCAAGGACTGCTTGTCAGGTGAACGTCGTTGTGGAGGAGTGGCGATGCTAATCTCCACTGATTACGCATCTAGCCAGCTCAACATCAACACGTCCCTTCAGGCAGTAGCTGCGCGTGTCCACCTTCACTCGCTCATCACAGTTTGCTCTGTGTATATTCCACCTTCATACGATTTGAGAAGCATAGAATTGCAGACATTAATAGATCAACTCCCACCCCCATTTGTCATCTTGGGGGATTTCAATGGCCACAATCCTCTCTGGGGGAGTCCAGACACAAACAGCAGAGGATTGATAATAGAAAATTTTATTGGTGACAACGATCTATGCTTTTTTAACAACGGTGAACATACACATTTCCAGTTTCCAACGCAAACTTACCATGCCATCGATTTGTCAATATGCTCACCTTCGCTTCTGCCACACTGGGATTTCGAGGTGAAAGGTGGTCTCTACACCAGTGGCCACTCCCCGATCAAGTTAACATTTACTGGACGCTGCAGCTACAATGAGCAGCAGCAAGCCCGTTATCGCCTTGATCGAGCTGACTGGGCAGCATTTACCCAGTTGGCAGAAATAACTTTGGAAGTAGTGAATGATTCTGACATCGATGTAGCAGTAAGCCGAGTAACCGACATTATCTTGAATGCAGCGAAAGCTGCTATACCAAGAACCACCAAGAGGAGGATTAAATTTCCGAAGCCTTGGTGGAACTCCGATTGCCAGGCAGCCTTTAAAAAACAGAAAAAAGCATGGAACACATTTCGTCGATATCCGACCACACAAAATCTTGTGGCACTCAAACGAGCTCGTGCTGAAGCTCGAAGGATTCGGCGAAAAAGCCAACGGGACTCGTGGCAAACATATGTCAGCACAATAACGACGTCCACCCCATCCAAGACCGTTTGGGGCAAAATTAAAAAAATCGTTGGCAATTATCAAACATCTTGTGCTCCCATACTTGAGAGAAATGGTCAAATAATATCTGAATTCAAACAGGTGGCTGACTGCTTGGGGACACATTTGTCAGATGTCTCCAAAACAGACAATTATACTTCAAAGTTTTTACTTATTAAATCACGTAAGGAAACAAAAATCCTTAATTTTAATATAAACATTTTAGAATCATATAATACCGATTTTACATTTAAAGAACTTCTTATTGCTTTGCAAAAAACCCGCAATACTTCACCTGGTCCTGACGAAATCCACAACAGAATGCTGAAAAATTTGAGTAAAGCATCTTTAGAAAATATACTACATCTTTTTAATAGAATATGGACTAAACAACGTTTTCCGACAATCTGGACTCAAGCAACAATAATACCGTTACTGAAACCAAATAAACCACCCAATCAACCTGAAAGCTATAGACCTATAGCCCTTACTAGTTGCCTCTGTAAATTGATGGAGCGGATGGTTAACGCACGACTAATTTTCATTCTGGAGTCAAATCACCTACTATCTGCTTTTCAAAGTGGATTCCGGCGCGGCAGAAGCACAATTGACAACTTGCTGCTTCTTGAAACATCTATCAGAGAAGCATTTCTTAGACGTAAACATCTTGTGAGCGTATTCTTTGACATTGAAAAGGCATATGACCGTACTTGGAGATATGGGATCCTCAAAACTCTTCACGAGTATGGGTTGCGAGGTAACCTACCTATATTTATCTCCAATTTTCTCAAACATCGAACTTTTCGTGTACGCGTCAAGTCTACTCTGTCAGACACCTTCATCCAAGAAGAAGGTGTTCCCCAAGGAAGTGTATTGAGCGTAACTCTTTTCGTAATTGCAATTAACAGCTTAATCGAACAACTGCCCCCTGCCGTCAAGGGTACTATGTTCGTAGATGATTTTCAAATCTCCTTCTCGTCGTCGAACATGAGTATCATTGAAAGGCAGCTTCAAATAGCCATTAATAAAGTCTCTAAATGGGCGGAGGAAAATGGCTTCTCTTTCTCCGCTCAAAAAACCTTCTGTATACATTTCTGCCGTAAGAGAGGGCTTCATCTTGACCCAAACTTACTGCTTAATAATCAACCGATATCTGTTAAAGATCAAGGAAAGTTCCTTGGTCTGACTCTTGACAATAGACTCAAATTTTTGCCGCATATACAGGAGTTAAAGAAGAGATGCACATTGAAAGTAAACATTCTCAAGGTCTTAGCTAACACTTCTTGGGGTGCCGATACAGAGTCCATGTTACGAATATACAGGGCTCTAATACGCTCAAAACTTGATTACAGTTGTCAAATTTATGGCTCCGCAGCCAAAAGCTATCTGAAAGCTCTGGATCCAATACATAATCAGGCCCTGCGCATTTGTACAGGAGCCTTCCGAACTTCACCAGTCGAAAGCCTATATATTTTAGCACACGAACCTTCTCTCACAAATCGAAGACTTAAACTTTCTCTTAATTTTTACTTTAAAACCAAACCGAATACAAACCATCCGCTACATCTGCATATTTTCCATCCGTCAAATGTAGATTTATTTACACGTCGTCCTTCGGTCACCCCAACATTTTGGATCCGAATGCGACAAGAGCTGAATTGTCTGCAAATTTCAGATTTTGAAACATACGAAAAAACGGAGCTAATTGAACCATGGAACAAAAACAATATATCTGTTCTTCATGATTTTGATAATTTTCAAAAAAACACAACAACTCGTTCAGTATACCACCAAATCTACCATGCAGTAAAACAACAATATCCGTCATATAATGAAATTTTTACCGACGGCTCAAAAACAAATGATCACGTCGGCTTCGCAGCAGTAATTGGTCAAATTATATCAGAACAGTTACATAAATCTTGTTCTGTTTTTACATCTGAAATAAAAGCTATAACCACATCCTTAAAAACAATAGCAGAATCAAATCATAAAAAGTGGATACTGTACACAGACTCGAAGAGCTCCATAGATGCTATCATTAACTGCAACAACAACAGTCATCCTTTAATTATTCAGTCTTTTCTCCTATACAATAACCTAATGCAAAACAATTTTAAAATTAATCTTTGTTGGGTACCTGGTCATGTTGGCATAGCTGGAAATGATGCAGCCGATACAGCTGCCAAGGCGGCCAGTTCATTTGCTGATAATCTTGTGCCATTAGAAGACATCAAAAACGCCATATGTGACAGTCTAAACGCCCATTGGCAACAGGGGTGGAGTAGAGAAACCCAAAATAAACTACTCTATTTAACACTCTATGAAAGGTTTAAAGTCTATAAAGAACTCTAGAAGAGAACTAACTCTAATCACTCGTCTCCGTATTGGCCATACCAGATTCACCCATAAACATCTTCTTTGCCGAGAATCAGCTCCTTTATGTAATACGTGCAATGTTAATCAGACAGTGTTGCATATTTTATGCAACTGCCCAAATTTTAAAAATATACGTTTTAAACATTTTAAACTTTTTTATCTATCTTTGACGGAATTACTTGAGGACACACCTCATCCTAATTTGTTTTCCTTTTTATATGAAATTGGTTTTATATCTCTAATTTAGTGGTTTTATCTTTATCTTGAGTGTTATGTCTTTGTTTGGTTATGTATTTCTGATTTTACTTAAAATTGTCTGGCCTTTTTTCTCTTGTTTTGCTAAGATTTTATACATCATTTATGTGTCTTTTAAAAACGTTTTAAATTTTTAAATACTTTATATCATCGTTTGGCGCATCATAGCCTATGAAGGCTCTTGTGCCAATAAACCTAACGAAACCAACCAACCAGACTGGTCGAAATTTCGGCGCATTCTTAACACTATACACTTTAACTTTAGTAACATAAACACGGGGGCGGAGCTTAATTCGGCTGTAAACGCCTTCACAAATACAATTAAGAACCTCCACACCAGGGTCTCCAAGCCCATCACTACTGAGAGAGACTCCAGGTTTGAACTCCCTTACTTTATTAAAAAGGCCATTAGGGAGAAAAACCAACTTCGAAAGCAATTCCAGCGTACCAGAGACCCCAGCGCTGCCGCTGCATATAAGAGCATGCAGCGCTACGTTGACAACCTACTCTGGAGGTACACTAATGACAACTGGAAACAATATATCTCAGGCCTGACCGCCGACGACAACTCCATTTGGAAAGCTGTCAGGCGATACAGGCGGGGATATCAACACATTCCGCCCCTTAATGGCCGGCCAACTACTGCGTTCACAGATGCTCAAAAAGCGGAAAGCTTTGCCGAGCATTTTGCGTCGCAGTTCACAGTTAACAACATCAGTCACTACGAAACAGAAACACTGGTAACTAGTACAATCCAAAACTACTTTTCAGGTACCCACGCTAACAACACCATCCAGATTTTTCCCTCGGATGTCTGCAACTACATCAAGCGCTGCAAAAGAAAAAAGAGTCCGGGGATTGATGGAATCTCCAACACATTAATTAAAAACCTCCCCCTCCGAACCATCTTTAATTTAACTCAGCTAATTAACTCCATCATTAGACTAGGTATTTTCCCTTGCTCTTGGAAAAAAGCCATTATTATTACGGTTCTTAAACCGGGCAAACCAAGTTCAGAGCCGGCTAGCTACCGGCCAATCAGCCTCCTCCCTACCTTTTCAAAATTAGCGGAAGCCTGCATTCATAATAAACTCCTCACTTTTCTAAATTCACATGGACTCATACCCTCCGAACAATTTGGCTTCCGCAAGAAACACAGCACCAACCATCAGCTACTACGTGTCGTAGAAAATATACGACACGAAAAAAGCAAGGGAAACCCCTCCGCAGCATTATTTCTTGACGTTGCGAAGGCATTTGACAGGGTATGGATACCAGCCCTCTTATACAAACTCATACACCTTGGGATCCCCCATGCATACATCAACATAATCAATTCCTATCTTACCGATAGACACTTTGTCGTTCGTGTGAATAAAACACTCTCGGCGCCCAGGCGTATTAATGCTGGGGTGCCTCAAGGATCTATTTTAGGTCCCACACTATACTCACTTTTCACGAACGACATTCCACACACTGACAACACCCAGCTTGCCATTTACGCAGATGACACCTGCATACTGGCCTCTGCTAAAAACTCCTATCAAGCCTCCGCAGCCATACAATACCACCTCAATCTGCTGGATATCTGGTTGCGCATATGGAAAATCGAAGTCAACGCTTCTAAAAGCATTGCAGTCTCTTTCTTTAGTGACCCCCCCCCCCTTAACTTATACCTTGATATCAACCCCATAGCATGGGCTAATACTGCACCCTACTTAGGAATTACTTTCGATCGAAATTTAACTTGGAGACCCCACATAGAAAACATTCGGACTAAATTTATTCAGGCGAAAGCCTCCCTCTCCCCTTTTATTCATCGGCGTAGCGTCTTATCTACGGATAACAAGCTACTGCTGTATAAGCTGTGCCTCCGCCCCATCATCACCTACGGAGCGCCCATCTGTGCCACCTCTGCAAAAACTAACTTCAATCGAGTGGAGAACTTACAGCGAGTCATGGTCAGAGATGCCGCAAACTCCGAATGGTACGTCCGTACGGACAAGATCATAGAGGAGATTGGCATTCCTACCCTCAAAGATTTTTCTAAAAAGCTTGCCAAGCGGTTTTTTGAAAGAATTCCGCTGGTTCAGAACGACTTGCTGGACAGTTTACCGGATTATGATCCGACTGATCCAGCAAACCTCCGCAGGCCCCGTGCTCTGCTCAGCGCCTAACGGCACGGCGCTCCTTTTCGGTTCACCGTTAAGGAACTGCCGGTTGGCTATCAGGGTTGCCGTCCTGGCTAGGACCTCTTGTTTTCTCATTTTTATTTTATTACTATTTGCACCCTTTTTAATCTAGCTTAAGCTCTCTGAGCCTTACTTTAATTTTTGACTAAAACTTATAAAAACCCTAGTCTCTAGGGGAAGAAAAAAAAAAAAAAAAAAACTTTTTTATCTATTTCTATACTTTTCTTGACTTAATAATGTAAAAATCCCATTAAAATTTTTAAAATTTTAAACATAGTATGTTCACAACCATGCCAGCTCACCATTGGCTTAGAACCGCTATGCCTCACCCAAACTAACCAATGACGACGTGGGAGATAAAGGGCTCCGCCCTAGGAACTCCCAAGGTTCAAAATGTTATATTTCGTCCTCGCGCTCACGCACCTGCCTGAAACGGTCGCACCTGTTCCTCCTGTGTTTTTCTGCACTTTTTCTGATCGAAAGCCGTAAGTAATGTGAATTGTTTGTCATTTTATTTGCCATTATTCTTTTTGCCTAGTATTTTATTTATTCATTATATTATTTATTCATTATTTATTATTTTTTGAAAATTAGCGCTTCTTAGGCACTGGCATAGCATACCATGCCGAACAAAATTCCTTATTAATTACACTTTTGATGAAATAAATATGTTTTCTCAATGGGTAATGTTTCTAGAAAGAAATTCATTCTTTTTGTGATATTATTTCTATTTTTTTCTCCTGATGAAATAGGATTTTTGAGCTTGTTTGATTTAACCGCATGGTTTTAGGCAACAGGCTCGAAGCATTGTATAGCCATGCCTTGTTTGTTTCTCTTTTTTTACTGCTTTTGAACTGTGTTTTTTTACAACAACTAATCAATTTTGGCCCTAGATGGCCTGTTCAAAACCCGTGTTGCCTTCTGCAACCATTCCGCCAATCACTACCCCCGACATGATGGACGAGAGGTTGAAGTACTTCAATTTATTTACCTATTCTGGGCTCCTCCAGTCCGATGAAGTTGCTCTGCAATTTTTGACGGACTTGTGGGTTGCCCCAGACTCGAAGGATTGTCCGCCTTGCAAAAAGTGTGGCAGGGTGACTGTTGCTACTAAGGATAAACACCGGAGATATGGGTTTTTTTACGTCTGTCGTCCCTGCAAAAATTTGAAGGTATACCTGCTTCCTTTTTCTTTTCAACTGGATTTTATTGTTCCACTTTTTTTAACCTTGTTCCCCACGTTGTAGATCTCTCCTGGCGAAAATACATTTCTTGAAGGAACCCGGCTAGCCTTCCGAGAGATCCTTATTTTGATTGTCGCATTCCTCTATAAGCAATCCCTTTCCCAGGTGCTGGAAGAAGTGCGAATGTTTCGGATGCAACAGGGGTCCAGCAATCCACACCTGTCATCCGAAACTGTCGTTAACTTCTACAGTTACCTGAGAGAGATCGTTGAGGTGTTCGCCTCTCATCATTCGGAGCTCTTGGGGGGAGCCGGGAAAACCATCCTTCTTGATGAGACTTTCTTAACGAAAAGAAAGTACAACCGTGGGAGGCAGACAGAGAACATGACCCAAACTGTTTTGGGCATTATGTGCAGGTATGCTTTGTTTTTGGTTTTGTATTGGTTCATTTCGTTTTGCTGTGTTTCAATTTTCTACGGTTACATTTCGTCTGTTTTTTTGTTACATGTAGAGAGGATAAGGAGGGCCTGTTTTTCCTCGTTGAGAGTAAGGCAAAACGTCATTTGTGGCCCCTCATTAAAAGACATTGTCACCCGGAGACCAGTTTTGTATGTACTGATGAAGGAAACAATACCACAATGTGGATAAATTGTTTGCTGAAGCGGTCAACAAAACAACAAACCATAGCATAGGTGAATATGTGGACCGCAATGATGCTACTAATACAATAAATCCGCTGGAGAACGAGAACCGCCTGCTAAAGCAATACCTCAAGTCACGGAGGTCGCCGGCCTTGCTTCGGCAATATATGGCTTTGCACTATTACAGACGTTTCCGTCTGCGGGGATTGCTTAGTATGGGTGCTCGCCTTCACCAGCTCCTGAGGGACATAGCTGCTGTCTATCCTGGGTGGTCTAAACAGGGGCTCACTATTCGACATATTGACGAGCCTACTCCAACGAGTGAAGGCATTGAGCACCTAATGCCAAGGCAAAAGGTGCCAAAAGTGGATCCTGAGGATCGCTATCTGGATGGAGACATCACATACTTGGATGACTCCAAAGCTGATCCAGATTTTGACCCCTTAAACGTGTGAGGCTACCACATGTGAGGTATAGTTAAAAAAGCCTTTATTTTCATTCCACATCTTTCATGTCGCATGGTTTTTTCCTCCATGGTTTTTTGTTTGCGAAAATTGATTTTGCGTCATATTTTTAGATTCTATAAAATGGTATGCTGTGCCGTGCTGGAGACAACCACATTAAAAAACGGTGGCGCAAACCACCTATAAAAAATATGGTTCACATGCTAGGGTGGGTCCGCGTCCCGTGAACTGGATACGGTTAGCATGATATACTCTGAACAATTGCTAACTCAACCGAACCCCTAGCTTTATTTTCTCTTACATTTTATGCTTTTACTTTCATTCTAGCTTTGCATGAAACCCTTTTTCCCGGAGTTTTTGCTGCCATTCCTGTAAGCTGTGAGTACAGAATTCTTTAACCCTTTTCAGTTTTAATGTGGGTTTTTTGGTTTTGTTTGCCAAATTTTTTAGTGCAAAATCCTAGGAGATGTTTTTTTTTTTTTTTTTTTCACTTCTGTAAATCATAGCAAAAAATGTATTTTCTACTCACTCTTCCATTTATTTTTCTAAATTAGTCACGTAGTTATTTTTATTTATTTATTTTTTTTTTCATTTTGGAAAACCTTGATTTTCAAAAATCAAAAGCATTTTCTATTTATTGCAATAATTTCAGGTTTCCCAAATTTCAGCACAATGCTATCATTCTAAAACGCAATCATTCTGTCATTTTTAAAATTGTTTTGTTGAAATTAATGCGTATCTAGCTGATAAATTTACTTAGGCCTAATTTCCGTTCAAAAAGTGACTATTTCATCGGTGTTTAATAGCTATTTCCCCAAAAAAAAAACAACTTTTTAGCTATTTTTGTTTTCAAAATCAACAAAAATTGACACATTTCATTCCAATTTCTAAAAGAGTGAGAAAAAAACATACGTTTTTCGCTTTGTTTACACCGGAAGTCCGAAAAAAACAACCCCAAGGATTTGGCCCCAAAAAATTTGGCGAACTTCGAAAAAATCGCCAAGGGATCCAAATTATAGAACACTTGCCCTCCTGGATTAACTTGTTTTTCAAAATTAATTTGATTTTTGCTACAGTCCCAAATTATATATATGTTTAGATTTTTTATATGTTCATCTTGTAAAAATTCTGGAGTATAATAAAGTAAGAAAAATCTTAAAAGTTCTCAAGAAACCTGGCAAAAGAGACCCTGGTTGTGTGATTATATGAAGGGGTGGAGAGAAAACAATGTTTATTTTAACAGTTTAGTGTGAATTCTATCCTTCTTTGAATATGCATTAAATCAAAACTTAGTTCCTCTCATTGTATTCCCTTTGCAGGGCATTACTTGCAGGAACCGAGGAGCATTGCCTTAGCGACCCGGAAAATTCAATTCCTGGAGCCTCTCCGACGTCATCCTGATCCTGAAATCAGTCAAAGAAAGACTGTCCAATGTTCCCGAGTGACTATGGTCAGTTACAGCAGTGGTGTAGGGAACCACAATCCCCTACTTGCTGTTTCCTGAAGCCTTATCATAGCTCCGTTTGACCGGGGCACTATGTCATAACTTACCAAGCAAAAAGGATTGCCAAATGAACATTAATTCACAATTTTAATATAACAATAAAAAAATGAAGAACAGAAATAATTTTTGTTGCAATCAGTAAAAAAGAACAGAAAAAGTTCTCACAGACATTTCTGTGAAATATATTGTTTAACTTTATATATTTCTCAAACATGCTAGTGTGAAAAATAAAAATGTTTTAAAACGTTTTAGGTGTCAGGATTAGCCATTTGTGTTTTAAAGTAACAATTTATTCATTTTTTGGAAAATTTTGACAGACCTTTAAAACTTAGGATTTTTTTAATGAAGTTTATCCAAGGTTTTGGCGAAAATTTTATGCAGATGCTGCAGACATAACATTTGTGCAAAAAACGTTGGATAAACTTCATTAATTTTCAGCACAAAGGTATTATTCAATTCGTAAGAATTTTTTGTTGCAATTAAAGCATTTTTGTATGCATAAAAGGTTTCATTTAAGGTTTTCGAATAGTTTTAAATGATGTAAGTGGTGCTAGTTGACCTAAGCCCTTATTTTATGAAATTTTGCCAAATTTCGGACATTTTTCCAAACTTTAGCATTCTTGGCTGACATCTAAATGTTCTAATAAAGTTTTAATTTTTCACTGGTTTTATGTTTACCAAAGGTTACCTTGTAGAAGGAGAGACTTGAAACTTTTAAATGTTGCGTTTTTTTGGGACGCCGTACTGTGGCTATGACATGACTTGCCAGTTCCGAAGAGTTAAACAAGACTCATAAGAATTCTATAAAAAATATATATCCCTATACATTTGTAAGAGATTGAGATTCGGTGTAAAGTAGTATACATTAATTGAATCGTTTGTTGCAGAAATATGTAAACTGACCATTTTTTTCAAAGATATTACAGGTTATGAATTGCCAATTTTAGGCACACTGTCTGATGCAAAAACATGCCAAATATAATATAAAGCCTTTTAATGGGTTATGTTTTGTCTTGAAATCTCTCTATTTCAGAAACCCCTCAAATGAAGTCTCTTGACAGGTTCGGTAAATTCCGTGTTTGTCTTGTTTCGTTTTCATAAATGATGTAAACAGCTTTTCTTTAAAGAAATTTTTTTTTCCTTCAAAAAAAACTTAAGTGCAAAATTTTTAACATTTTTTTGCAAAAAAAAATATAATTTGTGTCCAACGGTATTTGTTTTCGCAATACAGTATGAAACACTTTCAATTATTTCAACGATAAACCTTTTGTAATTTTAAAACTGAAAAGTTTTTTGTAGTTAGTTTAGTTGTTTAACTTCTAAAAAGTGCATTTGACGGGTTTATGAAGTAAACGATTCAATTTGAATAATACTTTCACTAATTTTCAGATGCAGTTTAAAATTACTACAGTGGCTGTCACTTTCTGAAATCACGTCTGTTTTTTGACAGTTTTGATATAATAAAACTGGACCTCATTCGATTTGATTCATTAAAGCAGCGGATTCAGTTAACCGGCGCCCACTGTATTACTATTCTGATGAATTAAGGAACCTTTTTTTTTAAAGTTTTCATGCATGTATCTCTTTTGATAATCAGACATGTGATTATGGACACACAAAATGAAAGAGAAAAAAAAAAAGTCAAAACATGCGTTAAACTGATTTTGAAAAAAAAAAAAAAAGTTCCTAAAATTCATCAGAAAAAATAATACAGTGGGCTCTGGAAAACTGAATCAGCCGCTTTAATGAATCAAATAGTCAGAAATAGAAGTCCAGCTTTACTGTACCAAAACTGCTCAAAGCAAACGTGATTCTTTTAAGTGGCGGCGCGGCCACTGTAGTAATTTTAATCTGCATCTGAAAAATAGCAAAATTATTATTCAAATAGCAAAATGAACAAAAATGTCTCGTTTCTGAAGAGAGGACCGACTCATGAACAAGACGCTATATGCTTATTTTTTAAATTCCGTGATGACTCGGAAATAAACACACAACTGTATCATTTCCAAGAGTGCAGCCGTCTCAAGAATTAAGAATAGGATTGTCTCGTATATGAGTACATTTCGTGTTATGGGCGATTCTCTGTAAACTTGTCGTTTTTCACACGAAATCTGTCCGGGCACGGTTTTTTGAAATGTTCGTATAATTATAATACAATTGCTCAGAAAATGAATCTATTACTTTGGTTTGAAAAAGGGCCAATTGAAGTTTGTGTTTTTCTGATAAATCATGATAGGGGATAAGTCCCCCGCCTAGTATAACTAGGCAGAGGACTGTGCCAGGTGGCTGTGTTTTTGCTCTTTGTTGCGTAATATCTGCAAAACTATTGGAACATAATTAGTTACGAGACTACCTATAAATTTAGACACAAATCGTGGACATAATAACTAATATGTTTTATAATTAAATTAATTGACATAAATAAAATCACATCCCAGAGGACTGTTTTCGCAACAACCCTGATGCATACTTTAATCACAAATGTGGCTCTCAAACTAAGCAAAGTAGCGTTTCAACGCCGTTCTCGGCGATTTCGGCAAATTCACACTGATTACTTTAAACTTCATGCCAAAAAGAATTTGCAAAAGTTATAGATTTTTCGTATTACAGCTTTGAATTTGTTGCAGGGGACTGTTTGAAAAAACTCCGGACAGAATTTACATGACAATTTTAAGTTTTAGAAATACGTAATTATACCTTATTTCATAAGAAAAATATAGCTGCATTATTCTATTTTTAGATATTAATTGCCAAATTCATGTAGTGTTAATAGGTTTTTTGAAATACTATCTTTAACAGTTAGACTATGGGATTGGGACAGCCAGGGGACTGTGTTTTTGGCGCTTGATAATTTCTTAGAAAAAAATTTAAATAGTTACTGCTCCAAATGCAATTGGGCCACAAAGTATTAATGCTTTACTCGCATTAAGAGCAATAATTACTTTATTACACTTTAGTATTTTTAAAATATTCGGTCAGGACAGCGAATTACCAGTTTACAGAGAATAGCCCTTATATTCAAACATATTTCCGTCTCAAAAACAAGAACATAGGTATTACTTTTGAGAACGCTGTGTGTTTCAAAAACAAGACAACCTGGTGTCTAATTCCAAGACAATTGGTTCTGGAGCCATTTTGGGTCAGTGATGTTCTTGAAAATAAGACGTTTTGCCTCATTTCTAAGTACCTTGTTTTAACAGTGTATGTAAAAAAAAAATTATGATTTTTTTCTCACTCATGACTTTTACTACAAGATTTCAATTTTTTCTAAATTTTCTTATGCATAGTACGAAGTATATTCCAGTTATGAAGTACTTATATAGGTTTTGTTCTTTTTAAACACTCTTCTTTTGCTATGAGGCAATGACTACAATTTCGTGTAGAAGATTTTTTGCAACTGTACAACTTCTTGATTAAACTTTTGTTTATTTTAATTTTATTTATTTATTTATTTTTGCTTTTTTGTTATAAGCACACTGTTCAAATTATTGTTTCGAGCAATCTATATTGGCAAATCAAAAATGATGCCAACGTTTTAAAACATAAGAATACTAAGTAAAATTTCTTTTATACATAGACACTTACATTCCGTCTGCACTAAATAATGTATTTTAATTTAACTATAAATTTATGTTCATGGATCAATTAAAACTTTTAATGAGGTAAAATAATTTTATTCTATTGATAGTTTCGTATATTTCATTTACAGATGCCTAACACTTGCTGCGTCCCAAAGTGTAATTGAAACTACAATAAAGAAAACAAAGTGAAAGTCTTCAGCTTCCCGAAAAATGAGGAACTACTTCAAAAATGGATCAAAGCAATACCAAGGGAAAACCTAGTTGTGACGAAAAACACAAGGGTAAATAGTTTGAATTTCTGTTTGTAGAAAAGACAGTTATGCTCTTTTACTTTTTTAATTGGCCTTTTTTACAAGATTTCTGAACATTAGTTAGCTTAAATTATTCTGTTCATTAAAAATAGCACTGATACATTTTGAAATCATTTGAAGATAACATTAAATGAATCTGTTCCATTTAGCAAGAAAATATTGGCGAAATTTTGCTGTTGTAAAATTCAAATTATGTTAATATATTCTATAAATACGTACACAGAAATATTTTTTTTTTAATGGACTGTAAAAATAGTACTAATGTTATTTGACAGCTCATGTCATTGGAAGTGTATACAAAACAAACAATTTATCAACATTTTAAAACTTCTCTTAAAGCATATATGCAATTCTCAATCCACCTTAAAACATTTGTATTTAATTATATTTTTGCAGCACAGAATCAAAGTTTTTTTCCCAAGGTTGGAACAAACCAAAATGCAACAGATATTGTTTTTTTAGTTCTTAGAGACAAATATTTTACATCTCTCAATGGATTGTTCTCATTTTGCTTTTTTATGGCGAACTATTATTTAGAATGGATGCTGAATTGGGGGGATTGCACCAGGTCTGCAAAAGGTTGTGTCTCACTTGCAGCTCCATTTGAAAGAAAAAAAACTATTATTTAACAAGAAGTTCTGTCAAGAACTAAACGAGCCTACTTTCCCGTACATCGAAATCGGCATTGTAGCATCTGATCAATATTCTCTTGATTATCTGAAACTGAAAATTATGTCAAACATACCTCTATTGCACTTAAAGCTGATTTCTAAAAGCAAAATATACCCCTCTCATCAGATGAAATAGACACGTAAAAATTAAATAAACGAGTCAATTAAGTTTTGTCGCACCTTTTAAAGAATGTAACTGTTATAGTTCTTCCGTAGAAAAATTCCACAATCGTTTTCAAAAGAAAAAAAATATAAACAAATAAAATAAAAGTACAAAGAACTTCAAAACACATTTTATCAAAGAAAGAAAAAAAAACTCGTTCGTTAATAAAATGTCTTGAATTTCATTTTTAATCCGTTGCCAGTTGTTAAATATAAATAAAGAATAAAATGCTCTCGTGAATGAAAAATTTTTGTTAACAAAAAAAAAAAAAAATATCGTCTGCCAAAAAAAAAAATCATAATAATAATAAATTAAACAAAACAAATAAATAAACAAAAAATCGTCTGCCCAGTCAGTCATTTTTTTCTGAGCCTGCATTTCCGCCATGTCTGCGGAGTCGGAGTCGGAATCAGAGTCCTCACAGAAGATTATTCAGAAAAGTACTTCACAATACATTATTTATCAAAACCATTTTCTTACAAAGTTAGTTTGAAGGAAATCCGCCTTGAAGTTCAGAATCAACATTCAATTTAAATTTCTCCGTAGGCGCTCATGTTAAAATTTTTTCTTAACGGTTCATCATTGAACGAAAAATTGTTCAAATTGAAAAGTGAAATATGGGAAGGAGCCTCTCCGAGATCTTTCGAACAAAAAAAAGTTTATTCAATTCCGACGGTTCACTTAAAAGTTATTAGGTGGGGAAAGGTTGTTTGAACCGTTCAATGTTGAACGAAAAAAATGTTCAAATTGAAAATTTAAATACGGTAATGAAGCATCCTTGCCGAGATCTTTCGAACAAAAAAAAGTTTGCTTAAATCGGACTGTTCACTCAAAAGTTATTAGGTGTGAGAGCTTTTTTGAACGGATCAATTTTGAATGAAAAAATTGTTCAAATCAAAAATGTAGGTACGGGAATGAAGTATCCTTGAAAAGATCTTTCGAACAAAAAAAAGTTTGTTCAAATCGGACTGTTCATTCAAAAGTTAGTATCGCGGGACCGGTTATTTGAACGGCTCAAAGTTGAACCAAAAATTGTTCAAATCAAAAAATCAAATATGGGAATGAGCTGTACTCGCCGAGATCTTTCCAACGAAAAAAAGTTTGTCCAAATCGGAATGTTCATTCAAAAGTTATTAGGGGGGACAGACAGACCGACAGACACACAAATTCCCCATCTCAATACCCTACTTTTAAATTTTTAATTTTTTCGATATTTATTTCATTTTTTTGTTTCTTTTTGACTTTTTTTTACTTGGCGATATTTTTTTTACTTGGCGATATTTTTTGGACTTGGCGACATTTTTTGCACTTGGCGACCTTTTTTAGATGCATTAAGCCAATTTTAATGCTTTTTTCGTTTCTTTTATTTTTAACGGGAAAGTAGGCTAAAAATATCAAATAAGAAATTACTACTCACTTATCTGTAGTTATTAGTAAAATAACATATTGCTTGGATATTGTATAATGTGAATTTTTTGTTGCAGGTCTGCAAAAAGCATTTCCAAGATGAGATTGAGCATCTTACGTCATCTATGAAGAATCAAGAAGGGGAAAAACTGACTGCCAAATTAAAAAAAAAAAAAAAGCGCCTGAAAGTTGGAGCCATTCCTTCAATTTTTCCGGACTGTCCCAAGTATTTGTCATCAGTGAAAAGTAATCGTGATGATCCAGTTATCAAGAGGAGATTTTTGGAAGAGACCCATATTAACAAGGCTCTAGAGGAAAGTCTACGAAGCAAAGAGGACTTTGACAAAAGGTTTGCATTTAGCAACTTAAATGAATTGAAAACGTGCTTTCAAGCAAACAAAATATCATCATTTTGGTTTATTATTGAAAAAGATCAAAATTTAATATTTTTAGCTGTAAATATTGTCGAAAATGTACCTACCATAACATATGCTATTAACATAGATTTAGAACTGAAGCTGAATGCTTCATACAAAAGTCAAAATATTCAAAAGTACAAACACACTATTTTACCATTAAAAGTCCTCCTTGTTGAAATCGGTTAAAAATTGAGAAAAATAAATTAAGGCCAAATTTTTAGTTTTGTTTAGTAAGGTACCAGGAGACTAGTCATTGATCAGTTTACAGGGTGAGATATTTAAAACCAAGGGTCAGTGTCAAGGAAATGGGTTAGCAATGTTTTGCAATTTTTCATTAACTGTGTTTTTAGATATACTGTCGTTCCCGCTTAATCGAGTAACGTATAAACGAAAATCCCGCTTATACGAATAAAATATCTCTGAACCGATGCCATGGACTTAATGTTAAAGATCCCCGCTTAGACGAATACCCCGTTTAATCGAAAAACATTTCTTGGAACCGACAGTATTAGGAAAAACTCTTGGAACCCGTGACAATAGAGGTTGTCACAGGGTATCCCCAGTCCTTCCAGGACACCATCGGTAAAGAATCCATCGATCTGGGACATGGCAGCCTCCTCTGTCAGCTGATCGCTAGATCTGAAAACTACCTAAAACCAACTGGTGCAGTGAAAAGAAAAGCTTGTTCTTCCACTGCACCAAAGCGATTAGCCGACAGCTCTATGGGTGCACAAACTTTCAACCAAGTGGCTTTCCTAAGGGCGAGAATTAAGCCACACAGAAAGAAAAAAAAAACCTTTCTGAAGGTAGAATTTTTAAAAGTTAATCCTTGTACGGATTTCATCCAGAAATGCATGGATGAAACGTACGTGCTGCAAAGGATTGAAATAAATTCACAGCCCCAAATCAAAAAACTTTTGAATGATTGGCCATTCTTAAGGAGAAGATTTTTTTTTTTTGGCCATGCCAATAGATTAATTGAATTTTCTTTGCGAGAAAAATTCCAAGAATCCATTAAAGACAAAACACCAGAGTTAATGATATATGTAAATAAAAAAAAATTAATTTAACCACCCCAGAGCACTTGTCACTCATACCAATTCTGTACTCGATGTTTGACGAGGAGGCAGAGCTGCTGATGAAAATTTATAAGGTAAATTATATACATTTTTAAGAATCTTTCATATTTCTTAATTCAAATTAGTACATTTTTCATTCACTCATAACATTCTTGTCAGTCAAGGCCCAACTATAACGTGAACTATCTCTGGTTTTTAAATCTAAATGAATCCCAAAATCACTAGGTTTAAAATGTTTAAAATTTAGTTATTAACAGAAGCTTAACAAGGTTTAACTGTTACCAACTATTACGTTTAGGTTTTGCCAAGTTTAATTGACAATGTATTTTTTTCTGAAAGCATTCGGTAATTTGTCCTTTAGCCTCAAGTAGCGAAAAAACTTTGGAGTGATAACTGGTATTTTAGAAAATATATTTTCTCACTTCTATCTAAAAGAACTTCAGTAACCGTTTATTGACATGTCGACTAGTTTTATGCATGAAGTCATTTGTATTTACATTTCTATGAATTTTTTCAGGATGAAAAAAGCCTGATCGAGGTAGCTGCAGAAGCACCTGTGACGCCATATATTGCATGCATTGGTAAGTTACTCTTTAACTTAGATTTGCCGCTTGAAATATCAATGTTATTATTTAAGTAAAGCAGCTAAACTAGTAAGCCAAGTACAAGTAAGCCAAGTATAAGGTATTTATTTTTCGTTATTTAAAATTTGGAAGAGTAATTTATTGAGTTTCGTAGTAAAACTAGACAAATTTCCAACTGAACAAAAATTTGAAATAGTTGAGTTTTTTCTCCTAGGCAATCCTTTTCATCTGGATGGAGTTTACACAGTTTTCATAGAAAAAGTCACTGGAAGAAAGTATCCCTCTCGATGATGGCTTTTTAATGTGCTTTGCGTCTTTCTACCTAGGGTAATTCCATGTAAATGTCAACCTAGACATGGTTTTTTTATCTTTCAATATATATAGCTTGTGATACATCATTTTAAAGATAATTTTTCAAATTTTTAGAATTTATCTTAAGTTTTCACAAAATATTACTCCAAACCCCTGAAAAATGGCTGTAAAGGTAATATATGCAGTTACCCAAAACATCGCATATTTTTCTAACTTTTCAAATTCATATATAGTTGAAAAAAACCGCAAATAATAATGAAATTTTTTTTAATTATTGAAGAATGGTTTCTTTACAGAAATATATATATTTTTTTGTTTTATCATAAAATTAATATTGCAAAGTTAATATGTATTCAGTCTGATTTATTTGTCATGTTAGTCACAAAAACATGAATTAATTCAGTTATTCCCTTCTGGAAATATTTTTTATATTTTTTCCCCTGATCACTTCTATGGGATGGGTACAGTTAGATTGATAAGATTGTTCATAAAGAATTTCCTTTTTTCTGGCCATAGGACTTGTGACTAACATAATATCACTGTGTGTGACTAACATAACCCGACTCTTTAAGAAATACTTAAATCGTAAGTAAACAATTTATTTTAGACACAAATTAATTTATTGAACATCTTATTTTAAAGAAATTAATGTGACCATATATACTGCAGTAATTTATTTTCAAAACAGTTCTTTAAATAGTAAACTTGCAGTTGAAATTTTAGGCTGTAATTTGCGACGCAAGTAAGCACTCGGCATATGAAGTTAACATCTTCGATGAAAGAATTTTAAATTACTTCATAGCTATATGCGGGATCGCTGTGCCATTAGTTTTTCTATGAACATATGGAGCTGCTGCTCACTTTAAAAGCATATATGACCCTAACTGCCTCCAGCATCTACATGTCATGGAGTTTTATGAAATTAGATCATGGAAATAGCCCACATGTAATAGCACAACGTGTGAAGCAGCGTTTTACATCGGCAAACTTTGGAAATTATGCAAAGGAATTTCTACAGTAATAAAAAAAAAAAAAAACAAGAATCGAAGATAAACTGCTTATTTTTGAGTGAAAGTGACAAAAGGCTGAAAAAAAAGAGTTAGACTTGTTTGAAAATGGGAATCCCCATATAGTTTTTTCGATAATAATGATACGCTGTAAATATGGAGACATTTAAAATTTGTTTATTAAAAAATACAGGGGATGATACCCCAAGAAAACAAGCTTTTTTTAAAAGAAATTGTGTAGAAGACGAAGCTGCTGATGATTTTGAAGTAGATTCTCCTGGACTGTTCCGAGATACAAAAACTAAGATTGTGGTGGTATTTACCTCTTGTAAGTCTAAAAAGAAATATGGTACGCAGGTTTTAAACATGATTGAAAATGAAGTACTCTTAGCGAGAAAAAGCTCTGAGGCAACCTTTCTGTTTAACACAAATGAGAACAAATTTTGGATTTAAGGAATTCAAATTTCGAAAGTCTTGTCGTAAACATCTGTAAATTCCCGCAGACATTATTACTTTAAATACAAAACTGAACTGGAAATTTTGTTTACAGTTAAACATGTGTGTTAATCTTCAATAAAATCTTGTTTGCATTCTAATAGTTGTATTAATATTACCTGTAATACACTTAAAGTTAAATGTGTAATCGCGTATTATGTTAGTCACAGGCAAGTTTTATTAAAATACTACTTTTTGCAATATTATTTAAAAGATATGTCAAATTTACAATTATTAATGTGAAAATAACCTTTCACATAGATACTATACGAGGAAAAATAATAAGTTTGTAGGTCAGTTTTAGAGAATTGTGTTGATGAATTTAATACAAAACTTTGAGGGTTGCAAATCTGTTATGTTAGTCACGTTGATCAAAATGTCCTTAAACTGGCAAAAATAAAAGTAATATTATTTTTGTCTTTTAACTTAACTCATCTATGCGGAGAAGAATTACACCTTGTTTTTGGTATTGTGACAAAAATAAGGCTCACACACAGAAAATAGGATTAAAAATTTACTCTAAATGTTATGTTAGTCACAATGGAATTACCCCCTAATGAATTCAGTATATCCAAAAGAATGCTGTGCAACTTTGGAATTTATTCAGAGGTATTATATTTGTAGATATTCATTTATTTATTGTTGCACTTTTACCATTAAGTCTTAATGCTTATTGTTTGAATGAAAGTCGGGGATTGTGGGAGCGAAGTGAAATGGTAAAGGTGGTTGCAATTTAAAATATTGTTAGATATGTGGTGCTGTAAACTGTAGAGTGGAAAAGATACTTTTACAAGCAATTTTTATCATATAGGGTAAAAGCACCAGTAGTCGGCCCTTTAAGAGATCTTTTGTTGATCTTAGCTAACCTAGAACTTTCAGCTATCAATACAGCAACCAAAACAAGGTAAAACTTTAGAATGAACCTTTCTGATAGTGAATCACCTACTTGTTTCAGACATTAAAAAAAAATTATGTTAAAATCCAAGCTGTTGTCAACACTAGTAAATGCTCCAGTAGTCGGCCACAGAATCAACTTAGCTGAAAAATAAGCAGAATCGCAATCTTGGATGACGGGCACTGAAATTGAGGAAATCCTTAAATCGAAGTTATACTGTATTTAAGTTTAGGGGTATAGGTTGGGTCAGCTAATTAGCAGCTTAAAGCTTGGTTCAACTCGAATTCCATAAAAGAAGACAAGGTGTCTGCTATCATCATCAGTGTTACATTGTGTATTTAAAATCATATAAATTATGTAAACATGAATTTTTGAGCTTTCTGAACAAGATAGCACTTCACCCAGCTTAACCAATCTTAACCAATCATAAGTTTATGCAAGTCCACATGATGGTGTGAAAAGGTCTTATTTGGTTAGTTCAAAGCATTTAAATTTTTAGCCCTGCTGCTTTTACTGCAAACTGCAATAATCATAAGCTTTCGTCCGAAGGCGTCCTCTCCTGGTAAAAAAGTACAAGAACTGATTGCATTGCAGACAGCTGCGTGGGACATATTTTTTTAGTATTTGGGCGATTCTCTGTAAAAATTGGTAATTGGCTGTCCCGTCTGAGTATTTTAAAAATAATAAAGTGTAATAAAGTAATTATCACTCTTAGAAGTAAAGCATTAATACTTTGTGACCCAATTGTATTTGGAGTGATAACAATTTAATTTTTTTTCTAGAAATTATCTAAGCGCCAAAAACACAGTCCCCTGGCTGTCCCAATCCCATTGTCTAACTGTTAAAGATAGTATTTCAAAAAACCTATTAACACTACATAAATTTGGCAATTAATATCTAAAAATAGAATAATGAAGTTATATTTTTCTTATGAAATAAGGTATAATTACGTATTTCTAAAACTTAATATTGTCATGTAAATTCTGTCCGGAATTTTTTCAAACAGTCCGCTGCAACAAATTCAAAGCTGTAACACGAAAAATCTATAACTCTTGCAAATTCTTTTTGGCATGAAGTTTAAAGTAATCAGTGTGTATTTGCCGAAATCGCTGACAACGGTGTTGAAACGCTACTTTGTGCCTAAATTTATAGGTAGTTTCGTAACTAATTATGTTCCAATAGTTTTGCAGATATTACGAACAAAGAGCAAAGTCACAGTCACCTGACACAGTCCCCTGCCTAGTTATACCAGGGGGACTTACCCCCTATCATAATTTATCAGAAAAACACAAACTTCAATTGGCCCTCTTTCAAACCAAAGTAATAGATTCATTTTCTGAGCAATAGTATTATAATTATACGATCATTTCAAAAAAACGTGCCGGACAGATTTCGTGTGAAAAATGACGAGTTTACAGAGAATCGCCCATTTATATCTTATGCTTTAATTCTTTGTTACTAATTGTATTTATGGTTTCAGGTTGGTTGGTTGTTTTGGGTTTTCTGGCGCAAGAGCCTTTATAGGCTATACTGCGCCAAACGATGACAACCCATAAAGCATATAAGATTTTAAAAACATTTTAAAACAAGCATAGATGATGTTTAAAATCCAAACTAAACAAGCAAAAGAAAGGACTGACAATATTTAGTAAAATCAGATACATAACAAAACAAAGACAAAACACTCAAGACAAAGATAAAACCACTAAATTAGAGATATAAAACCAATTTCATTTAAAAAAGGAAACAAATTAGGATGGGGTGTATCCCCAAGTAATTCGGTCAAAGATGGATAAAAATTATTAAAATGTTTAAAACGTAGACGGTTAAAATTTGTGCAGTTACATAAAATGTGGAACACTGTCTGGTTTACATTACATTTTAGACATGTAGGTGTAGGCTCGTGGCTATGGTTTCAGGCAAGCCCTCTGATTTTTTGGACAAAGATCATCCAGATTTGGTCCCATCACAAAATCTTGGTTATGGCTCTGCCGGCACTGCTATTGATCGCTCTAGATATAACCGAAGGATGAAAAGGATAGTTGGAGAAGCATCTCTTGCAGAAGAAGATCATTTTGAAAGTGATGGGGAAGGGGACCAAGTTCAGCATAAGGATGTTGAAGTTCAAACGGATGTATCTATGATTGATCTTGACGTACAGCAACAAGTGTTCCAGGATATGCAGTTAGAACTCACAAAAGTGAAAGATCAACTTAGAAAAATAAGTTTAAATGATGACTCCTTCATGGACGATGATGAAAAAGTTAAGTATTACACGGGATTGCCGAGTAATGCGTTGCTGTTAATCATTTTCGATGTGATTCAGCCATTTTTGAAATTTTTGTTCACTCTGATGCATTTACGACTAAATTTTGACTTTACCGACTTGGCGTATAGGTTTAGAGTGTCGAAGTCAACTTTTTCACGAGCATTTGATGATTGCCTGTACGTCATACATGAACGATTAAGTTAAATGGTCTCTTGACTAGAAAGAAGTGAGCTGGTGTAGAAAGTCCCATCATCTTTCTTAGATGCTTTTGGGAAAAGAGCTACAGTAGTGATTGATTGTTTTGAAATAAAACTAGTCACACTGCAAAGTACCTTAATGGTATCCCCGCCTCAGGGAGTGATCATTTTTATTTCATTGGTTTGGGGTGGCAGAACAAGCGATAAACACATTGTGCAAAATTCTGGTCTGTTAGAAAAGCTGCTTCCTGAGGATCTTGTTCTAGCAGACAGAGGATTTAATGTTAGATAGGGCGTAGAACTCTTTTGTGCGGAAATAAAAATTCCTGCTTTTACCAAGGGTAAAAAACAGTCAACTGCGTTAGAGGTTGAAACCACTAGAAATCTTGCCCATGTTCGTATACATGTGGAAAGATTAATTGAACAACTGAGGCAAAAACATCAAATATTAAGTGATATTATGCCTCTCACTCTTGTTAAAAAAAAAACTGTTCCAGATGCTCCTCCGGTCATTGACCAAATTTTAGTAGTCTGTTCTGCACTAGTGAACTTTATGTCATTGGTTATACCATTCGATTGAGTCATTAAACTATATTTGCAATTAGTTTTTTTGAGATGGTCATTTTGTTTAACAAGAGGTTTTATGTAGTGCTGAAAAATTTTAATGTAGGGTGTTAATATGTGG
The DNA here is from genome assembly GCA_038373865.1 of Uloborus plumipes. Taxonomy (NCBI): domain Eukaryota; kingdom Metazoa; phylum Arthropoda; class Arachnida; order Araneae; family Uloboridae; genus Uloborus; species Uloborus plumipes. The sequence continues at coordinate 20,624 of JAXGGA010010302.1, read as the reverse complement.
TTATTTGTTGAAACAAGTCTGGTAAGAGTGTTTATATAAAGTGTTTTTCTTTTTTTAAGCTTTTAAATTGTTTAAAAAAATGAAATGTTGCTGAAATTGGTTGAGTTTCATAACCAAGAGTTTTTTAAATGTTACTCTTAAAAATATCAAGCACAGAAAATGATATACTTGAAATCTATCTTGAAGTTGTTTAGAAAATAAAGGTCATGCTATTTTTCAAATATTTTATGTTTAAAAGGGCTTTCAGGTGTGTCGTGTAAGTTTATGTTTGAAAAGTACCAACTGCGTGTTTATCCTTTCTCCAAGGTTTTTTTTTTTTTTTTTTTTTGTATATGTGTTTAATTTTTTAATGTTATTTAAAAAACACTAAACTCTCCATTAAATTGTAATCCCTCTATTGATTTCAATAGTTTTTTTCTTGTAATTTTATATACTTTTCTGAGTAGTTAATTATTTTGATGACTTGTATTTTCATTCTATTAATAAATATGATGGACAAGAAATAGAAAGAAAAATAAAGCACTATTTTTTTTAAAAAAATTGACGATACATTTCAAAAAATATATATCAGGGTGATTCTACGATCAATGCGTTTTTTGTGTCCCCAAAGAAAAAGTAATCTTATTAATTTTACACTCATTATATCACTAGTAGCCGCTATTTTTATGATTGTAGTGTTAAGGGCCAGACGAAATTCAAATTTTTGGGGGGTTTATCGATACCAGGGGAAAATGCGTTGCCAGGGGAGTGACACTATTGACGGATTTCTGGTTTGATTTACAATTATTTCACTTATTTTTCGGTGTAAAATCATAGTATGGACTCATTTCAATAAGACCTGTATTCAAAAATAATTTTCACGTTGTAATAAAATGAAAAAAAATAATCCTGAAAATGCGACATGCTGCATACAAGTCGCACCGCATATCCCAAATAAAAATACTTCCCGCATTATTTACGTTCATTCAAATTAGTTTCACAGGGGCAATTAGGATTAAAAATGAAATTAATTATGCTTATAACACAGTTTTAATGAATATTTACACTTTTTTTGAACAAAAATGCCAGGGGGGTGACGCCAGAGAAGTGACAAAATCACACATTACCTATAAAAACAGCATCACGCGTTCTTCTCACCAGAACTTCAAGTAAACTGTGATGTCTGCACACAATAAGCATTACATTGTACATACGCATACTTATTTAACGATGAAATATCAAAAGTTATACTTACCAGGGGAAATACTACAGCAACTGGCGCAGTAAGCTTAGAGGCACTTTCAACAAGAACCGATGCAATAATATTCGAATTTTTTTAAAACCTCTTTAGTTTGCTTTTAACTTTACTCAGCATTACACTGGTTATTCGCAATCAACATCATTCTTATGCATTTTTTATGCTAAATTTCAGTCTTTGAAGTTCGCCAGGTGGAGGTGACACCGTTGATATGCCCCGTTGAAAAATGTATTTTTTTAAAAATAATAAATATTTTTTCAATGTTTACTGATGAAATAGGTTTCTCTGTTAATGTAAGTGTATGATTATGGCAAAAAACATTATGCCACGTTAGCAAAAATTAAGCGTCGAACATGTTTGTATAAAAACTAGTATTTGGACAGGCCAGAGGAGTATACATTTATGACTATTTTCGGCTGTAAATGCTAAAATAAAATAATTGCAGTGAATTAATTGGGTGGTCCATATAAAAGATAATAGTCTGTAATGCTTCTGCATACAAAAACATTAATAAAATCAGTTTTACATGAAGTTTTTCCATTGGCCGTCTGAATTCAAATAGCGTAGAATGACCCATCAGTGAATTAGAATGTAATCTTGTAAAAAGTGCTATACATGAACGAATATAATCTCAAGTTCACCAGATCCTTAGACTTTTGAGACTTGTTTTAAAACCATTCATGATGTTTTTCGGGGCCACAAGAAGCATTTATTCCAAAATGTTACTCTTCGAGTTTGTTTCTGGATTGGATATAGGTAAATGGTGAGTGATATTTACATACATTGGGATGTAACGAGAATAAGACTGAACTGTATAAATTTGTTCAATATTCTTTTAAAAAGGTTCCAAAAGACGTTTCTTAAGGTCATAACAATTTTGCTGGCTATTAACAATTTTCATTTTTTGCTAATGGAATTATAATTTTTGTTCATTCTTATGTGAAACACAGAGACATAAAATAGAAACTTACAAAGTACTCTGTATGCTACTTTTTTTCCCCCCACAATTTAAAATATTGCAATCATGATAACAGTACATAGATAAGAGCCTATTTGATTGATTGAGAGAATGGATTTTACTTGTTTTTGGTGTTTAATTTGAACAAGAAGTTCGCCAGTACGATTTTCTTTTACTGATTCGTATTCTCCAATTAAGTGAGTTAGGGCTTTATTTATGGGCGATTCTCTGTAAACTGGTAATTGGCAGTCCGGACTGAGTACTTTAAAAATAATTGAGTGTAATAAAGTAATTATCGCTCTTAATACAAGTAAAGCATTAATACTTGGTGGCCGAATTGTATTTGGAGTGATAACAATGTAATTTTTTTTTTTCTAGAAATTATCTTAGTGCCAAAAACACAGTCCCCTGGCTGTCCCAATCCCGTAGTCTAACTGTTAAAGATAGTATTTCAAAAAACCTATTAACACTACATAAATTTGGCAATTAATAACGAAAAATAGAATAATGAAGCTATATTTTTCTTATGAAATAAGGTGTAATTACGTATTTCTAAAACTTAAAATTGTCATGTAAATTCTGTCCGGAGTTTTTTCAAACAGTCCCCTGCAACAAATTTAAAGCTGTAATACGAAAAATCTATAAGTTTTGCGAATTTTTTTTGGCATGAAGTTTAAAGTAATCAGTGTGAATTTGCCGAAATCGCCGAGAACGGTGTTGAAACGCTACTTTGCTTAGTTTGAGATCCACATCTGTGATGAAAGTATGCATCAGGGTCGTTGCGAAAACAGTCCTCTGGGAAGTGATTTTATCAATGTCAATTAATTTAATTATAAAACATAGTAGTTATTATGTCCACGATTTGTGCCTAAATTGATAGGTAGTCTCGTAACTAATTATGTTCCAATAGTTTTGCAGATATTGCGCAAAGAAGAGCCAAAACACAGTCACCTGGCACAGTCCCCTGCCTAGTTATACTAGGCGGGGACTTACCCCCTATCATGATTTATCATAAAAACACAAACTTCAATCGGCCCACTTTCAAACAAAAGTAATAGATTCATTTTCTGAGCAATAGTAGTAGTTTTAATTTTAGTAAAATCAACTTTTTAGAAAGAAATAAAAAAGGGCCTTTCAAGTTAATTATTAAAGAAGTTTTTTACTAAAAAGACTTAATCAACTAAAAGGGATGGAAAAGCTATTTTTGTGAAATACCTTTGTGCATAAAAATCAAAGCATATAAAACAACGTTAAAATGCACAAATGCGTAGGACTAATGCGGACACGTGTTCGGAGTTACAAGGAACGCATTTATCAATGTAACAAGTATCCGCAGTATTCCTACGCATTTGTGTATTTCAACGCAGTTTTATATGCTTCTATTTTTCAGAGTTTCTGTACACATTTCAGACACTTTTTTTTTTCATAAAACTTCTTCCCGAGAAAAGTGCACAACTTTGAGAATATAATTAATTAAATTCAGAAATCAATAATTCATAAATTTACACCGACACTGTTGCGTAAGATTTGTCCGATGTACCCAACTTAGAGCACTTGAGTATATACGTACAGGACGTGGTAGGGCACATAGCTGGATATGTCGTACGAAAATTAAAAAACGTATTGTGTTCAACTTGCGAAGATGAGTTGAATTCCTCATCTTGGTTATCAAGATTAACATGGGTAAAAAATTATTTGCCTGACACCGACAATGACACGAAATATCGATTGACTAAACCCTCTGAAGATACAATCTACATTTGTAAAAAAGCAGAGACTATCTTCAGATAAATAACCAAAATTCATGGCATAAATAAGCCAAGCTCTGGACCTCAACTTGAGAAAGTAACTGGAAAGTGAACACTAGAGAGGTAATTGACACAGGAAAACCCCGGACCCCACCAGCCGTGTGAAGGATATAGCGGCAGAGAAAGGAAAGGCAGACGCGAGAGTGGCCGGGAGCATCGCAAGCAATTGGAGGACGATTCCCAATGCGTGTTCCAGTTCCAGTGTATAGTGCAGGGGAAGTGGCCTTTCAAAAGTTCGGAAGCGAACCCAAAAGTATGTGTTGCAAAACGGAAGTTGCGCTCTGCGTTGATAATAGAGCATTAAATGCTATCACAGACATGCCGGCATTTCCGATGGAAAATGCAAAATTATTTTTTTACGGTGGCAGAGGCAAATTACATCACTACGTTGAACTTGCTGAAGGGGTATCGGAGAATGAACTCCGCTTCTATTAGCGGGTTAGCCTAATAAAAATGTTTTATCTTTAAGACAGGCTTCTATCATCATTGACGATGGAGATGATAAAGATGGGACCATTCTTAGTTTAATTGCCGACAGTATACAAACCGATATTGGCATGCAAACAGATATTACTAATGGGCCGTGGTGGCCCGATCGGTAAGGCATCGGACTCGTGTCCGAAAGGACCCGGGTTCGATCCCAGCCGATCAAAGATCCACCGTCTTGATTAATGTTGACTGGGAGGCGTTAAAAATGTCGTGGTCACAAAGTCCTCCAAGGGAAACGATACCTCTGGGGGTGCTAGGGCCTATGGTTTGCTCGACCCTAGGTTCTGGTTCAAAATTAAGAACAGAGCGCTCTTCAGGGCCCTATCCCGGTTAAACCACTAAGCTGGTAGGTACGGGGGACCCTGGAGGGTGAAATGAAATGAAAGATATTACTGCTCACATTTTAATTACATTACATGAAGAAATTTTTCTTTGAAACAAAGTGCAACTCCTCGAAGAGGAAAATAAATGTATGAGAGAAAGCCTGACTTTCGTTCCAGTGTATAACATAATCACAGACAAATCCAACAAAGTTTTAAATTTTTTTACTCGGTTGGAAAATTTTACATTATTTCAATTGAGCAGTTTTTATTAGTATTGACGAAATTGAGTTTGGGTCTATTAAATCAAGATTTAACCATCAGGTTCCATATATCTCCTTCATCAGTAAGTAAGGTTTTTCACTCTTAGTTAAATGTTATGGTAATAAGTTTTTGAAGATTTATAATTTATCCTTCCAGAGACCATAAAAAAAAAGCAAACCTTTTTCTTTTCATAGTGTCCTAAGATGATATGTGTGTGATTGACTGTTCTGAAATATTCATTGAAAAGCCAACTATAAAAGATACAACACAATGAAATTTCTTGTGGGAATTATGCATGCTAGAAACATTTGTTTCATTTCACGAGCATGGGGTGGAAGTGTTTCGGACAAGCATATATCATAGCATGGTGGTTTTGTCGACACGGTGAGAGAGAATGACATAGTCCTTGCCGATGGGGCTTCAACATCTCAAATATAACTGAAGCAAAAGTGGCAATCTTTTGTGTACCAGCATAAACCAAAGGTAGATCACAATTATCTTACCAAGAAATTGTTAATTCAAGGAATGTCAAAAGTTCGAGCGCATATAGAGCGCACCATACGCTGAATCAAAACTTTAAAAATATTGGATGGAAATTTGCCCATATTAATGATTAAAAGAAATGATTCCGAATACTCTACTGTGGACAAAATTCTGTATGTTGTTTTGGCATTACTTAATGATGACAACCTTTTAATCAAACAATTAACTGTGTAAATAAGCTAAGCATTCATGATTTTTTTTAGAATACAAAGCTAATACATTATTTATTCATATTTTACAGTAAAAAATGGAATCACTTTTATAACATGGAGGAGAGAACTAACAGCTATGCTGAAGCCTGGCATTCCAAGATTAACAGCAAAACAACTTGGTACCACCTGAATATATTTACAATGATTAAATTACTGCAAAAAGATGAAGCAGAAAACCTGGCGGAAATGAGAATGCTGGCTTCAAGAAGTAAAAAGATGCCCAAAAAATGTTCTCAATACCAAGAGCTAGATCATGATTTTAAAACACTTAATATACAATAAGCACATAAGCTTAGCCGAGTACATGGATAGCTAGCTCACTGTCTCCATTTAGATTAAATAAAACGTATAGTCAACTTGGGGGCTACTTTAATCCTTACGGGATAATTTTTATTTTATCTGCTCAAAAATGTTTCTAAATAGAAAAAAAAAAAAACGAGATACTGATGGGGAAAATGGAGGAAGTGCTTTTGTTTAGATTAGGTCGCTAATAATATCTATGTGTAGACGGATTTTTTTTTTTTTTTAACTAAGTTAGGATTTGTCTAAAAAGGAATAAATTTTAAAAAATAGATAAAATTTGTCTAAGTTTTCATTTGGAATAAGAAAAATTGGCTCTTATTAATAGAACTGTATAAAGAATATGAGGACCACTTTGCATTTTCCTACTTCGAAAAAAAAGATGTATGGGAAAAGATATCAAAAAGAATGAGTTGTGAACATTGCTATGAAGTGACTCGATTGCAATGGGAGAACAAGATGAAGGCCATGACTAACTCGTATAAAATGGCAATAAAATTAGCGGCACAGGCGGAAAAGCGTGCTTCCTTTACGATGAGCTGGATGAACTATTCTATGGTAAACATCTGGTGATTCCACTGTCTACAGCATCATCACAGGGAGGTTTCCAAGTTGCTTAATTTTGGAAAACTTTCCTTTCGTAGTAGATGGGGAAAATAGTAAAATTTTGCATGTAAATTTTACATTTTTAGTGTACAATGCTTACACTTTTCTTTGCTGAATAGATTGAAGACCATGCTCCAGAAGCAGAGGAGCCAGTTACTTTAAAAACTAAGAATTTGGAAATGAACAAAGAAAATGAGCAGCTAAAGTTCATGCAGCAGAAGATGTCACCATTTTTAACTGCTCAGCAAATGGAGGTTTTGGGTGTCTTTGATACTAGGATGTGCAATGGGCAAGAATGGGTACAAATACTTTCGAAGTACTGGTACTTATCCGTTGACGAAATGGAAATAGCAGCACAGTAAGATTTTGATGTTTCCAGCAAATTGTTTGTTAGCAAAGCAACACTTGGAAAAGAAGTCCATGCTAATCATTATATGGTAATGATGTTTAGAGGACTAAAATCTCCACGGAAGCTAATTGTTGATCATGAACTTACTGGCCCTTTCACTGCAAAGTGCTGCGTAACTATTTGGAACTAATGGTAACCACCTTAAAAGGTCATAATCCTCAAAGCAAAGTCTCTGAAAGTTAACCCCAATGCTGATTTCATAAAAAAGTGCCGTAGAGGTTAGAAATAAATTCAAAGGTTCAATTAAGGGCGATTCTCTGTAAACTCGTAATTGGCTGTCCGGACCAAGTATTTCAAACAGTAGATCTAAAGCACGAGCTACTACTGTTACGAAAGCAAGAGAGGAGAATGTGTCAACTGCCAGCTCATCGAAATTGAACATTTCCGTGGATAATAATGACAGTATGTGCCATCAAAAAATGGAGGAAGCGACAGGAAACAGGATAATTGACATCAATACCCTTATTTATGTCTTTTCAATTCTCTGTTGTCCTAAATGCCTTGAAACTGATCTGATATTGTCAGAGGATTCCAAATTAGGCCTCTGCTGCAATTTTTCAATAGTTTGTGAATGTGGATTTAAAACTGGATTTTCTTCTGTTCCCAAAGAAAATAAATCAATCAGCCTCAATATATTACTAGTGCTTGCATTAAGATTGATTGGGAGAGGTTACAATGCAAGTAAGAAGCCTTTAGGGACTTGAAGTTTGCCATCCCTTTCCAAGTCAACTTTTCGAAAGCATGAACCGAAACTTCTTGACGCAGTTTGATTCGCAGCCGAAAAAAATATGCAAGTCATCGAAAGTTGAAAAAGTGAAAAAAAGCAACACTTGTGGTGTTAATGTGGACGGTACGTGGCAGAGACGCGGACATATGTCATTAAATGGTTGTGTATCTGCAATATCTATAAATATGGGTAAGGTGTTGGACGTCGAAGCTTTGTCTCAATACTGCAAAGTATGCAGTAGTGGATCATTCGGAAACATGGAAACTATAGGAGCGTATAAAATTTTTGAAAGATCTCGTACAAAGTGAAAACTTAAGTATGAGTATTACGGAGACGGTGATTCTAAGGCATTCAACACAGTTAAAGACATTTATGGGAAAGACTCCGTATCAAAACTGCAATGTATAGGACATATTCAAAACCGAGTAGGCTCCCGGCTAAGAAAATTGAAAAAGAGAACGTCTGGCCTTGGTGCAAAAGGTAAACTAGGGTGACCCGGGGTAATTCCTGATCACTAGACCTTTGGGGTAAATACTGATCACTCAATTTTCAATTTCAGAATATTTTTTTTTTAATTTGAGATATGGCCAAGAATCCTTGGACATTTTACTTTGATGCAACAACATTCACTCAATAATTACTTTTTGTTTAGTTCATCTAATTAATTACATTTTAAACAGCACTCTAAACTTGCCATTTCAAAGATGGGATCCTAAACATGCATATTTTTACAAAGATCCTCCTCCCTCATTTAATAATAAATATTTTGTTTTCCTTTCACTTCATTTTATCTACAAACAGTTCAAGGATTTGATTAGTTGTTTAATACCTTCTGTAAAAAAATTATATTATTAATTAATAGTATATCAAAAGTTGCCCCCTGTAGCTGGGGTAATTACTGATTCACTGGGGTAATTCCTGATCACCTACTTCTTTTGGCCTTAAATATAATAAAAACTTACTAAACAATAATTTCAGTTCTTTCCAATGACAGTTCACATATATTAACCATAATTACTATAAAAATGTTTTAACTGTGACGCGCAAATTTTCTTAACTAACTGTGAAGTGTAAACCATAAGAACATGTGTTCTGATATCCACTTCTAATTTGACCACTTTTATTCAATGCTTGTTTGTTTTCATGATTTTAGTTGATTAAATTAATTAGATAAGTATGGTAAGAAATTACAAACCTAAGAAGGACACAAAGCTTTTAGAAGGAAAAATTGAAGACCAATGAAAAGAAGAAACAAAGTTGAGCAAATTTTGAACAAGGAGGATACCGAAGCAGTTCCCGAAGTTTTACATTTTGGTCAAATCAAAAAGAATACCCAGATAGATGATGCGAAAGTCTTGTTAGATGCCATGCACAAGAATCTGTCGCTACACAGCTATTATGCTGTATATTACGACGATGACCTAGTATATATTGGAAAAGCATTGAAAAAAGAAGGGGAATCCATTGAAATGAAGTTTTTGGAAAAAGGTGGGGGCAATTATAAATGGCCAAAAAGGGACAAAATTGAAAGTGTAAATGTGAAATACATCTTTTATGGTCCTGTGACCTTAAATGGGGCAAACCCATTTACAGTTGATGAAACAGCCATCAACAGTGCATATAAATGTTACAAAAAGTTCTGCAAAGACTTTTGGAAAATATAAGTTAAATTTATATGTATGTCTTTTTCAAATTAATCAAAACTTATGATGTGCTAAAATTAAGTCTGGTTTACTTATTTATTTTTTCATGTATTTCTTACTGATTGCTGTCATATTATTGCTTTAAAAATGCCTTCCTTAAAAGAAAAACTGAGTGATCAATAATTGCCCCAGAAGTGATCAGGAATTACCCCGTTCTATGGGTATTTCCAGATCACTGAATATTTAACATATTTCATATTATATTTTTATTTTCGAAGAAAAGAAGTTTGCAGAGGATTTATATCATAAGCCACCAAATTTGCAGAAAAATTTAGAACACCAGTGCAAATAGTTTTTTTACAATACAGATGTTTGCGTGTTTGATCAGGAATTACCCCGGGTCACCCTAACTGATAACTTTATTGACAAGTTGCAAAATTATTACGGCATTGCTATTCGTAGTAATGCCGGAAATTTAGACAAAATGCAATCAGCAGTCAGAGCAGCATTTTATCACTGCTACTCAAGCAATAAATAGCCAATGCATGCAGTGTCCTGAAGGTCTGGAAAGTTGGTGCAAGTATCAGCGTGCCTTGCATAATAGAAAGCCTATTACAGAAAAGTTGCCTGGACTTCCTGAAAAAATTATTAACATTGTGAAGCCAGTTTATTCTGAACTTTGTGATAAGGAACTTCTAAAAAAGTGCTTACATGGACTAACGCAAAATAATGAATCCTTTAACTATGTTTTGTGGAACATTATACCAAAAGAAAACTTCGTTCAACTGCAAACATTGTTATTAGGCACTAACATTGCAGTAATACTATTTAATTCAGGGTACACAGGGCTTGTTTCTGTTTTTGATTATCTGAAAATAAATGTTGCAGAACCAATGGCAAAATGTTTTATGGAAATAGATGCGGAGAGTCAAGAAATCAATACGGCAAACACCACCGACAACTAAGTTATCTAGGAAAATACTTAAAGCCAAGAGAAAGTTTAAATTAAATACTAATGAAGCCAAAGAAGGCTTGACTTACAAGTCTGGTGGATTTTGAGGCTTTACCAATTTTTGAGAACTTCATTGTTCAAGATTAAATTCTTAATTTTTAATTTCTGAAAATCTGCGATTTTCAGTTTTTTCATTTATGAAAAACCGAAAACCTAAAAATGTTCTGTAGATGAGCGATTCTCTGTAAACTGGTAATTGGCTGTCTGGACCGAGTATTTTAAAAATAATAAAGTGTAATAAAGTAAATATCGCTCTTAATACAAGTAAAGCATTAATACTCTGTTGCCCAATTGTATTTGGAGCGATAACAATTAATTTTTTTTTTTTTTCTAGAAATTATCTAAGTGTTAAAAACAGTCCCCTGGCTGTCCCAATCGTATTGTCTAACACTTCAAGGTAATATTCCAAAAATTTTATCAACACTATATAAATTTGGCAATTTATATCTAAAAATAGAATAATGCAGCTATATTTTTTTCATGATATACGGTTGAATTACGTATTTCTAAAACTTCCGGAGATTTCTCAAACTCTCCCCCGAGACAAATTCAAAGCTCCAATAGAAAAAATCTGTTACTCTTGTAAATTTTTTTGACATGAATTTTAAAGCAATCAGTGTGAATTTGCTGAGAACTATGACAAAACTCCGATGCTATTACTTAGATTATAGTCATTGAAAATCATCAATAAAAGTTTCCTCATAACAGATAAAGGACTCCTATTTTTTCACAAAAACCAATGCATGTGCTCAAGCCAAAAAGTGCAGTATGATAAGTAAGCTACTTTATATCAATGATTTAACTTCAAGTTTGTTATAACAAGTCTTAATTTTTGCGATCTTTGAGCTACATCTAAATGTTTTAATACATGGTTAAAACTTTGTATGAAACATTTTGAAAGTGAATGGAACTAAATAAAACGGTGAGAGAAATAAATATATGAAAAAAAATTTCATGGCTTTGAAGACCCTTTTTAAGAGTTCAGAGAAATATTTAGGCTTGAATCCAATCATTACATCGTTGCAGAAAAGCATCAAAAAGCGTCCAGGCCCGTCATTTCAAAAATTTCCTTGAAGGAAGCAAGTTGGAAATATTTTACAGGAAAAAAATAATAGAATACATATAATGCACAATTATTGCTTCAAAAATCAAAGGGAAGAACACGGTCACCCAAAGTAGGGGTTCCGCATTAGTATTATAATATATCCTTCCAATCATAAAAAATCAGAAGCAGCACTTCATAAACTTTACAAAACACGCATTTAATCAATTTAAGAACCAGAAATCAAAGAGAATAATAATCAAAAAGAATGAAAAAAATAATTTTTACTGTAACATCGTCACCACGCCGCAAAATGCGGAATATAAACAGAAAAAGTTCCAAAACTTGTTGCCATATTATAAAGCTAAAGTCTATATCTAACGCTCCTCGGCGCGATTCAAGTACTGGAGTGAAGTGCAGTGACGTCATTCTGGAGTAATTTTTCAATGAAAAAGAACGATGCTTTTCGAAATTTTAAGCTAATATCAAGGCCGAATCCAGAAAAAAATTTCAGGAGGGGCCCAGTTTCGCACATTGCCCAAACACACATTCATTTTTGTGTGTGTTATGAGCCTAATTTCTCGCTGACCCCCCCCCCCCCCACGATGTGTTGATGTGTGTGTGTGTGTGTTTTTTTTTTTTCTTTTTTTTTCATTTCTTTATTCTTGTTACTTTTTTGAACTATAGACCTTTATTAGGGGTAGGGGTATCAAGAGAGATATGCAATGAACTTTTTTAAGTGGGGTTGAATATTCGTAATTTTAGGGGGTCCGGGGGTTTCTCCCCCGGTAAATTTTTGAAAAAAAGTTTCAAAATTCTGCATTATGAGGCCTTATATGGGCAATTGGGACATCAAAAATAGGTTGGAAAAGTAGGAAAACAATAATCTTCAAAATTTTCTGTATTCTTTTGCAAATTAAGATCAATTAAAGCATAAAAAAATGTTTAGTTTAACAAACGGTTATCATTTAGCGACAGAGAGGAAGGACAAGAGAGAAGAAAAGATTAACACACTATCACTTGCTTACATTTGTTCTCAGTATAGTTACATAGTAGTTTTTTATCAGTTCCCCAACTCACCGACAGACACATCACTTAGTAAAATAAAATAAGCAATAGTATAAAACGCATAAAATTCTTTAAGAGAAATAGTATAGAGATTTAAAAAATAATTAACGAGAGAGTAACATTCTGGCCTTTTAGTTAATTCATAGTTTATTTATTTGATAAGAAATAGGATTGAAGCAATTTGAAAGGAGCTTCAAAAAGGTATTTAATGATTTTCAAAGACTCCAGAACAGTTAAAATTCTTTGAAGCATTTCATTTGCACTTTCCAGTCTCTGACGTTTTAATAATTAATTAACTAATGTTTTCGAAAGATGATAAAATGCACTTTTAGGCTCAATTTTCGAACTTTGACCTCCTTGCGGAGCATAAAGATTTTATCTGATCAACTTCAAATTTTACGGGTAATTGTTTAGTCCTAGTGGACAACTTTTCTCACCCGGCCGATTTAAAATTCCAAAAAGAATTATTTCGATCCACCCTATTGGACAGTCTTGCGAAATTGTTAAAACTTTGAAAGACACACCTGTTTAAGATTAAAAATAGATATTAAAAAATACTAAAACGACAATTTCTTTTTCAATCACTAGTACCGCGGAAAACGAAAAAGAATACAGGTAGGGTAATATTTTTTCTCGTGCTTAACATATTAATAAAGGAATCAATTACAAAGGAACTTCCAAAATACTGAATTAGGAAATTAATAAATAGTCAGAAAGGAAACATGTGAGCCACAAAAAATTATTTTTGAACATATACTACAAAAAATGCTGGAACATGATTTTTGAATTACGCAGAATATTTCTTTTTTTAATCAAGGAGCTGAGTTTCGCGTTACTTGACGCCCACCTCCCCCCATTTGTGTTAGAAATTTTAAAATTCAAGGTAAACAGCTACATTTAACAAAGTTTTCAAGGTTTTAAGCATTTGTATAAATGGAATTTTTTTAAAGTAACTTTTGTCCGATATTGGTGAGCCCACAACAAAGCAGAGAGTCTGTGAACGTATCCGTTTTTGTGTGGTCTTGTTGATTGAAGACATGTTTAGCTATTAAAATCCCTCGAGGGTTACAGATGCTTATAAATAAATAGGGACCAACAAAGTACTCTTAATTGAATCAGGGACGGCAAGAAGCAATCTCAGCCTAGTCGGAAACTAGGGGCCCGGCGATTAGGGGGTAAAAATTTGAGTGGAGTAAGTTTTATAAGTTTTATGGAAGAGGGGGAGCGCGGATCAATGTGACTGCCTGACGAGTAACTTGCCTTGAGCCTGAATTGATTTGGGAAAGAGAGCTGGAAGTGCTAATGAGAGTCTTGTTTTCAAGTATGTTTTGCAGCCAATGAAAATTTGAATCGTCATTTTTTTTTTTTTTTTTTTTTTTGTACCTCTTCAAATTTTTACTCGTTTAATAGTTAAATAATTATAAAAATAAACTTTTTTTTGCCATTTGAAATGCCCCCCCCCCCCCAATCTTCTGGATACGGCCTTGACTAATATCTTAGTTAATCTATATACATAAAAGACTACTTTTGTATGCGTATGACCGGGGTAAACTTCAAAACTACTGCACCGATTTTAACCATTTTTTCACCGTAGATAGCTGCAGTAACAGGGAGCAGGATAAGCTATAATTTATTTCTAAAAAGCTTAGTTTAAAAAAGTTATTATGGAAAACAGTAAATTTCATGTAATTTCCCCATTAAGTGATTAAATTTTCAGTCCATTGTTGCAAAAATTTGGTTGCCTCACAACAACAATATTAATAGTAATCGTGATGAAAATGTGAACCAAGGCTTCTCTAGAGTAAGTATGAAAGTTATTGCTTTCTTAGGATTTTTAGATTCATCTGTGCCAATAATCGCTAACGAGACTAAATAAAAAGATAATTGATTTTGGCAACAGTTAGAGAACAGAAAATGTTTATAGTCAAAAAATGTCTAAGTTAGGTACATAAGATGTTTTCACCAATGTAGTCACAAGGATATAAACTAATGATGGGACTTATTTTACGTGTAAGGTTTGGAAATACTTGACTCCAGTGCGATTGATTTTACAGGGTGTGACAAAGAAACTTGCTGATTTTAATTGGATGCTAATTAGCAAGGAGTGTGAAGAGTCTCATTTTAAAGAGAGGGTCCTGAAGTTTTGTTATCTCATAGTTTAGTTGTCGCCATGCGTTGGACAATGAAGCAACGAGCGTTCGCCGCCGAAGTTTACTTTTCAAATAATCTTTCGGGGGTCGCCACTAAACGTGCCTTACGAACTCGGTTCAAAATTCAGCCCGTTGTTCCCATTCCTGGCTGGGAATCGACTGTTTTGTGGGTGAAAACATTCAGGTAAAGTGAGAGTGTGGCAAACAGAGGCCCAAGGGCCCTACTCTGAAACTTCCTGGAACTTCCAGTGACGTCTATTACTCCCTCACGACAAGCAAGAATAGCCGAAAAAGTAGTCGCTTGTCAAATATTGTACTAATCTGAAAGCCCTAATGTACCCAAGCGAGAATTTTCTCTCCTTCTACCGCGTATCGAGAAGGAAAAACGATTGACCAATCAAATGACAGCATTTTTAATATATCTCACTCGCGTTACATCAACATTCGCGCGTGCATTTTGCTTTAACTTTCTGGTTTAGCTTAGCCTCCGCAATAGATGGCAAAAAGATTCGAGAGCCAACTATTAAAAGCATTCGGGCAGATTAAGGTGTTGTGTTTCTGTTTCAAGAATTAAAAAATATTAGAATTTTAAATCGCAATTAGTACATCTTTTCAACACATACGAGCATACAAGCGTAAGCGAAGTAAGGTGTCGAAATACATTATACGAATTCATTTCAATGTATCAAATGCTTCGACTAAACATGAAAAAATTTATAAATACTTTTAAAAAATAATACTAATATCTCCATATATTATTTCTCTAAGCCGAATCCTATACCCGGTCGAAACTCGCTCATTTCTTTATCGAATTGCAAGAAAATTTATGATTTTGAAACTTATCCCGCGGGCTATTGACGAAAATTAGACCCACCCTCGAAAAAGTGTCGGTTCGTTTTTTATTCGAACTTCAATTTTTGGGCACAAAATTGACTCTATCTAGCGAAATAATTGTCGTATCGTCTCCATTTTGATTTCATTCGAAAGATTAAAAAAAAATGCGTTCTTTAGAACGTTTCTCCGCTAGCGCCGCGTAACGAGAATCTCGAAAATCCACGTTTAAGCGACTTATAAGCGATTGAAGTTTGAAAAAGTTAAATTTTTTGCTCAACTGTCAAAATCGTTACATTGTTGCTCAAATCAATTTTAAATGCGACATTTCAAGCCAAGGCTTAACTCGGTAAACCTTAATTGTAACTTTTATTGTTTCAAAATACTATGGTAGTTTTGCGATAACGTTAGTATTTAGTTTAGTAATAGCCTTGGGTATTTGATTTTAATATAGGGTATCACTTTTGTAGTAGTTGTAAAAGTGAACGTGTCTTTGATCTCTTTGAAAAGTTGTCAGAACGACGGCAGTAGATGGCGATGTTGTGCAAATGAAGCCAATAAAAATTGTCGTATTAAATTTTAAGTTTAGAGTTTTTTTTTTTTTTTTTTTTTTTGCGGAATTCCGCACGGGTCACCTAGTTTAAAAATATTTGTTAAATTTAATCATTTAACTTCATGACTTTGTTTTCAGCGATATTTTGACTTTATCGCAATAATAGTTTTAAATTCAGGCTTTAAGTAAAAGTCCCCTTTTTGCGTTACTCATTTTTGTTTTCGCAATAATAGTTGTATTTTCAGTCTTTAAATGCTAAGTAAAGAAAAATCACATGTCTGGGCAGGGCAAAAAAAGGCCTTAAATCCATCTAAAGTTTTTAAAATGGAGAAATTTCATATCGCACTATGACAAGATAAAAAATAAATTAAAAAATACTCTTTCGAAAACTTGAAATCCAAAATATTTTACTATTTCATTGTATTGTTTTTATTTGGGGGGGGGGGGGCAGCACATAAAGCTCGTGCTCAATGTCCTACAAAGTCGTGCCCTGTGTCTAGGTATCACTTTTTCAAAACGTGTATTTAAAACATTTGTTTTTCGAGAGGGGTAAAAATTACTGCATGTGCTGCGCTTTTTGCAATGATTTTGATAGACTCAATTCTGCTTTTCGCGATATTTTGGCCTTTTCGCCAATAAGAGATATATATTCACTCTCTAAATATTAAGTACAAGTCCCTATTTTTGGGGCAATGCATAAGAGAAAAATGGATCCTAAATCACATGTCTGCGGATCTTTTTTCCAAAATGCATTTAAAACACTTTATGTTTGAGAATTGAAATAAACAAATTCATGTTTTATGCTTTTACTATCATTTTAAGACTTGAAAAACGATGATTTAATTATTCTGTGAGGTAAAATTAAACTTAAATACGATACGATAAAAACGAAATGCTCCCCCCCTCCCCTGGTAGAAAATAGAATTTGAGTAAAGAGCTCATTTTATTAAAGGAAATGTATCCCTCCCCCTTGGGTTAGATCGACACCCTGGTTAAGTAAATATATAAATTCAAGTTTTGGTAAAGTAATTTCAATTTGCAAAATTTTGGCCAATTTCTCAGTAAAATAAGATGATTATAGATAATCGGCAAAGTTGCAGAGTTCCAATTACTGCCGATAAATGGATGCCTCTCCCAAATTCAAACTCAAAATAAAGAAAAAATCTTGACTCTCAATGTAAAAACATACTAAACCACATTTTCAGAACTTATAAACATTATGGCGCACTCCGCGTTGAGAAAAAATGGAATAAACAAACAGCTTCTCACTGCCGAGGAAGGCATCTCACGTCTTCTTACCCTGTCGTAAACTTCTCGGCGCGATTCTAGATACCTTAAATTAGAAGTTGCTTTGAGATTAGCGATTATTCGTGTCTCACGAGATGTGACGTCACGGGGCACAAAAAACCCGTATTCTCTGTATCGACTATATTGACGATACAATGAGAGTTGGGCCCCAGGAGGTCAACGGATTTCCAGAACCCTAGAAAACGTCGAAAAAGTGAGGGAGCCGTTTTTGCGCTCTCCCAATCGTTCGGCGCGTAAACACGCTGCTGCTTTGGGGATTTTTGATTGGACACTGAGACGAATTCTTCACAACGAACTCCAGTTTCATCCCTACAAACTTGCTGTGGTTCACCAGTTGAGTGATAACGTCTACTTGAAAGGTGATGTACCGTGGCCGGCCCGCTCTTCCGATTTGACACTCTGTGACTATTTTTTATGGGGGTATCTCAAATCTATCGTTTACAACGACAAGCCCCGGACCCTGCAACGCCTGGAGAACAGCATCCGGCTTGCTATCACCAACGTCCCATCAGTCGATATGCTCGAAAGAGTGCAACAAATCTAGGGTACATGAGTGCATCATTAAGAGGGGCCGTCATTCTTCCCGATGTAGTTTTTAAATCTAACTAATATAAAAATTTAGAATGGGTACCATATCTTATAAAAAGTAGTAAACTGATACATGATGTACTTTTCCCTTAGTTGACTTTTCAAGTCTGCAAGTTTCGCCGCCGCACCCTGTACCAAGCTTATAACATTTCCGATTTACCTAAACATTATTTGTAGCTTGCATTTGTATTTAAGGTGTGTAATAGTTTGTGTTTTTTAGTTTATCCAGTCAGAAAAAATTGCCATTGTTTACAGAAGTAGCCATTGTGGGTATAGATATGCACTTTAATGTTGAAAAATTAATGAACGAGTGTCACTAAAACACCATACCCGGCCGAAACCCGGGCATGATCGGGTACCCCGCTAGTACTGTCATAAGAAGACCGTTATTGTGTGGAAGATTTAAAATAGTCCTAAATCGTTTTTAAGCAGCAGAACGACAAGAACTTATGGAGAAAAAATTCCGTAATTTCTTTGTTTATTTTTATTTTTATTTTTTTTTTTGTTAATGAATCCCGATTAACACGAAGACTGCTGTCGGACATCGGATGGCAGACATGTGACGTACCCAAGCTGAATGAAAATCTTCTCCATTTACACGAGTCCGGAAAGCATACAGCGGCAGCCAGCGCGTGTCGGAATCTTCGTAGAGAAGAGGTTCATTTTTGTACAAATTAATAAAATTGTAACATGCTCTCTTCGCCACTTAACTGCCATTGTTTTCATTGGGGAAATTCACGAAGATATCACGTACGTGAGAAAACAAAAGCATGTGATTTGAACAGCCAATCACCATTCGTCAGACTTCGAGTTGTCGACGGCGGACAACCCGCGCCCGCCAGAGTAGGCAGTCAGGTAGGGTTTTTAGTAGCAGAAACTGATTTTCGTGCTTGAAATGGCGTCACAAGTCCGAAAGCGGGAGTCTTGCTCCTTGGTTTTCATATTTGGGCGATTCTCTCTAAACTGGTAAATCGCTGTCCGGACCAAGTATTTTAAAAATAATAAAGTGAAATAAAGAAATTATCGCTCTTAATACAAGTAAAGCATTAATACTTTGTGGCCCAATTGTATTTGGAGCGGTAACAATTTATTTATTTTTTCTAGAAATTATCTAAGCGCCAAAAACACAGTCCCCTGGCTGTCCCAACCCCATGGTCTAACTGTTAAAGATAGTATTTCAAAAAACCTATTAACACTACATAAATTTGGCAACTAATATATAAAAATAGAATAATGAAGCTATATTTTTCTTATGAAATAAGGTATAATTACGTATTTCTAAAACTTAAAATTGTCATGCAAATTCTGTCCGGAGTTTTTTCAAACAGTCCCCTGCAACAAATTCGAAGCTGTAATACGAAAAATCTATAGCTTTTGCAAATTTTTTTGGCATGAAGTTAAAAGTAATCAGTGTGAATTTGACGAAATCGCCTAGAACGGTGTTGAAACGCTACTTTGCTAAGTTTGAGAGCCACATTTGTGATGAAAGTATGCATCAGGGTCGTTGCGAAAACAGTCCTCTGGGAAGTGATTTTATTAAGATCAATTAATTTAATTATGAAACATATCAGTAGTTATGTCCACGATTTGTGCCTAAATTTATAGGTAGTCTCGTAACTAATTATGTTCCAATAGTTTTGCAGATATTACGCAACGAAGAGCAAAAACACAGTCACCTGGAACAGTCCCCTGCCTAGTTATACTAGGCGTGGGACTTACCCCCTATCATGATTTATCAAAAAAACACAAACTTCTATTGGCCCTCTTTCAAACCAAAGTAATAGATTCATTTTCTGAGCAATAGTATTATAATTATACGAACATTTAAAAAAAATCGTGCCCGGACAGATTTCGTGTGAAAAATGACGAGTTTACAGAGAATCACCCATATATATATTTTTTTTTTTTTCTCTGTCGTTTTTACTTGCCGTATACATGTTCTTATGAATTCAGATGAGTAGGTACTTCGTATTTCTCTATTCGTAAATTTGCCCTAAATGTTGTCCCTTTTTGAGAGGTGGGAGCTCGTCAGGCTGTTTTTCTTTTACAGCCTTTACTCCCATTTACTTAATCAGGGCTTTTGTTCCAATGTATATGGGTGATTCTACGGTCAATGCGTTTTTTGTGTCCCCAAAGAAAATGTAATCTGTTTGATTTCACACTCATTATATCACTAGTAGCCGCTATTTTTATGATTGAAGTAGTAAGGGCCAGATGAAATTTCAATTTTTGGGGGGGTTATCGATACCAGCGGAAAATGCGTTGCCAGGGGAGTGACACTATTGGCAGGATTCTGGTTTGATTTACTATTATTTCACCTTTTTTTCGATGTAAAATCAGAGTATGGACTCATTTCTATAAGATCTGTATTCAAAAAAAACTTTCGCGTTGTAATAAAATAAAAAAATCAATCTTGAAAACACGACATGTTGCACACAAGTCGCACCTCAGATTCCAAATAAAAATACTTCCCGCATTATTTACATTCATTCAAATTGCTTTCACAGGGGCAATTAAGATTAAAAATGAAATTAATTATGCTTATAACACAGTTTT
>JAXGGA010010301.1:32500-47552 GCA_038373865.1 Uloborus plumipes | reverse complement strand
TCACCAAGTTGGCGTCAAACACTTGGCGACCAAAAACTTGGCGATATATCGTCAAGTGATTGCGCCAATTCATATCACTTTTGTCTACATTACAATTGACACTGATTTACCCCAAAGAAGGGGTAAGCCGACCCCCCGGGAACATTCGAATGCAACCACAAGGGGAGGTACACAACTAGACCTCCTAGACTCCTCAAAGCCAACATATCAAATTAGAATCTTCTACGGTATACAGTTTTTGAGTTACGCAACATAACTACATACGCACATGCATACATACGTACATACAGTCATACAGCAGTACATAAAGTCATACTAATACCAACCATTGTTTTTTTTAAATACAAATTATGTTTTTAAGGAGTTATTCATCTCGCAACGTGGTTAAATTTGAAATCAGCATCGTTATTCATCGTCTTGTTAATATCGGAACAATTTGCCCCACCCACGGAACAACTTGCCCCAAGACGGGGTTAGTTGTTCCTTTTCGGCTTTACTTGCTATAAAATTAATTATTAAAAAACCTTACAAAATACATTTCAAAAAACAGTCTGTATATCAAAGGGACATATAATACTAAGTTTTAACCTCGGAATATTAATTCTAGAACCAAGTTTTCAAAACGAATTTTGAGCTTGATCAAAAAACGGAACTTTTAGCCCCGCTCTCCCCTACTAAGCTAAAATAATAATAATAAGTGTGCAGAAAAGTTCTAAAATCTGCCTGTTTTGCTATAATGGGAACATTTTTGTAACAAATTTGAAAAAGGAAATTTAAAATTAATAATGTTTCAATTATGAATTATTGCAAAAAAAATTTAAAGCGTACTCAGAAAAAAAACTATTTAAAAATAATCATTAATTGTAGTAGTTTATAGAATTGTTTTACAATAATTATACATTAAATAAACAATTTAACTATACTTAAACATAAGCAGTGAATTATACTTTAACCAGAAAGCGGGCAAATAAAAATGGGTAGCTGTCTGATTTTAAAATTCCATCTTTATTTATAAAGAAAAACTGTAGATAAGTTGTTTCAGAATTGGAAAAAAAAAAAAAAACAATTTTCAATGCAAAAGAAGTCAGCCTATAGAAATACCAATGACCAACTTATTTGTTTTCCTGTTTTTATGCATTTATAATGCACTTCTATGCCATCTGTTTTAAATTTGTGCATCATATGCATGTGTATTAAACTGATTTTGCATCATGTTATAACAGCTTTTTGGCAAAGTAACACTCAAATTATAATAATTGTGAATTATTTTAAACATCAAGTTAATTATATTTATAACTGCAAAGTAATTCATAACAAAAGTTTTAGTCATTTATTTATTTTAGTTTATTTAATCCAAATTAATACAAAAAATGCTTTGAATCAAATAAATTTGATTTTTTTTTAATCATGATTTTTTACACACTGTTATTCATTAAAGGAATTTTTTTCAATTAATCATGTAGTAGAATCATAAAAATTAAACTTTAATCACAAACTAATAAACCCACAAAAATGTTATTTACACTTTTGTGCAACATTTTTCGGAAATTTTTTACAGTTAAACTAGTAAAATTGTACTTAACACAGTTAAATAACGGTTGAACATAATTTGAATTATTACATTGTTATTGGATTAAAAAGAAAAGGTTGTTTTCATAATGGTAAAAATATTCTTAAATAACTAAATGTAATGATAATATAATAAATATATAATAAATAATAATAAAATTAAATAATAATAATAAAATTAATTAAAAATAAACTCTCCTTATTTAGTAACACGCGGCTAGGAAGGTAAATTTAATGACTATTGTAAAAAATATCTTGCATTTGTAAAAAAAAAAAAAAAAACGCACAGAGGAAATAAGTCAAACATGCTCCCTATCTGAATCCCGAAGTTGCAATTCACTGTCAAAAATGTAAGCTTTTTTGTTAAGTTAGGCTGGCAACCTTTTAAATCACGGATTTACATGTCAAAACTTTCTGCATTCCAAACACAAGTTTGTTTGTTAGTAAATTATAATCTAATACATTTTTCAAAATTATGAACTTATGTATTATGACATTTAATGAACTGGTTAATTTAAAAATTGCCAAAATTTATAGAATAAAGTGCAACAAAGTGTCTAATAGGTGGTTTGGGGTCAAAATGTCGCGGCCGAAATGTCGCGGGCCAAAATGTCGCGGCCAAAATGTCGCCGAGCCAAAATGTCGCGGGCAAAAATGTCGCCGGTCCAAAATGTCGCCGAGCCAAAATGTCGCGGGCTAAAATGTAGCGGGCCAAAATGTCGCCGGTCCAAAATGTCGCCGAGCCAAAATGTCGCGGGCTAAAATGTCGCGGGCCAAAATGTCGCCGGTCCAAAATGTCACCTGCCCAAATTGTCGCGTGGTCAAAATGTCGTCGGTCAAAAATGTCGCCGGGCCAGAAAGTCGCCGGGCCAAAATGTCGCCAATCAAAAATGTCGCCATTCTAAAATGTCGCCGGTCCAAAATGTCGCCGGTCCAAAATGTCGCCGGTCCAGAATGTCGCCGGTCCAGAATGTCGCCGGTCAAAAATGTCGCCGGTCCAAAATAACGCCGGTCCAAAATATATCCGTTCCAAAATGACGTAAGTGTAAAGTACAGATTGAATGTTTCCAGTAATTCACAAATTCAATGCAGCTTAATTATGTAGCTCAATTTTACTAATAAGCTTGTCACAATATGATAAATACACCTGTTTAGTAACTTTTTTTAAACGTAGCAGTTTAGAAAATTAGCTTAAGTTATTAACAAAAATGTAACTAAATTGATTTCTTCTAAAGCTTAAATTATTTCAGTACCAAAATAATGCCATAATTTTTTCAGGGCTGTACTTAGGGCCCAGGGACGCTAAATTTCTTTCTTTTTTAATACGCTTTTACTAGTTTCACAAGTAGGTTTTTTTGTTTGTTCGTTTGTATGTATAACTCTGAGTCAAAAATAAAATTCACGTTCTTTACAAACGTATAAAAGTAATATGTTTATTACCATTAGCATTATTATTACTAAAGGCTAAACTATATTGCATGTTGATGTATAATAAGTGCATTTGACATTAGTTCTGAGTTGGGCATCGATCGTCCACAAAATGCATATTATAAGTGCATGTAAACTTAGCGGATATTCAACAGTTTTCAAAATCTTCTTTTGAATTTGATTTACTCCAAAAGCGTATTTTTTAGTTTTTTTAAACTATATTTAGGATACTTTTTTCTTTTTTTTTTCACACAAAGAAATTAAACAAATAAATTTGCCGTAAAGGCATTTTTTTTTTTTTTGCAAAAACGGAATACCGTTTAATCACCGCGTAGCCGGCAATTTTCTTGGAGAACATTTTCTTTAAGAGTTGTTTGGGGACGTTTGAAATCAAATTAGTTCATGGAATTATTGCTTTCTTTGTAACAACTGAGTGGTGGAAGGAGAGGTGAAATGTCAAGAGAAAAAATGGTATTATATTCAACTCCACATTTAAATACTGATTGTAACGAAGGTACAGAACCATGTCTGAGCTGATTAACGCCAGAAATGAATAAGCATCTCTCCCTTTAAGACCATTCTACAAACAAAATTTTGTCTGAATACTTGCATTACTTCTTGATATACATCACTCACAAATAATGAAAAATAAAAAGTTCAATTGCTCTGCTTCCTCGATGATGTGGCGTATCTTCTGAAGGCTTCCTATGGGCCAATTTTTATTTGATTTCGTCTGAACCTTCTTCAGACATTAATCACGCTATGCTGAAAACGTTCCATTACATTCTTGCATGTAAAAACTTGGAAGAACTAGCGGCAAAAACCAATCAGCACTGAATCACATATTGGTTGGTACATGTATGTACCAAATTTCATTCTAATTCACGCACTAAGTTTTGTGGTAGAGTCGCCCCCAAAAAATGGGTCACGCATATACACACTTACACATTTTCTCTTTAAAAAAATAAACGATAAAATTGAATTCCTCACACGTCAGAAAGTGTAAATTCTTCCAAATTGACAATTTTTCACTGATCCAATACTTTCTTTTACACATTTTATGAAGAAGAAAATAAAAAGACTTCTATTATTTAAATAATATAGACTTGCTTTCGATCATGTAAGAAATTTTAACAGAAACCAAGTTTCAAACATTGTATATCTGTCTTATTCATTTCACTGTTCTTCAACTTCTTTTTTAACACACAAATTTTCCTTTCGATATCAATTAAACTTGGCTTGGGCTGCTAATCTATTCGTTTTTAAGTTGGTAGATAGCGAGTTACGGTGAAATAAGCTATTGTAAATAAATAACGTACGCTTGTTTGAAAACTATTTGTTTCTTGGAAAGCGCTCGAAACAGTTACAAGCCGAAAGGGAAAATTTTTTTTAGTATTTTCAAAAAATTTTAGTCCATACTATCGTTAACGCACACGTTCATCAACAGCAATTAGCAATTTTTTGCTAATTCGGTGTAAAAAATCCTTTTCATATATTTTAATTTTTGATACTAACTGTATCAATATCGGACCTTCTACATTTTTGTCTGACGACATTTGAACTGGCGACATTTTGGCACGCGACATTTTTGACCGGCGACAGTTTGAACCGGCGACATTTTTGACCTGCGACATTTTGGACCGGCGACATTTTGGACCGGCGACATTTTAGACCGGCGACATTTTTGACCGGCGACATTTTGACCACGCGACATTTTGGCCCGCGACATTTTGGACCGGCGACATTTTTGACCGGCGACATTTTTGACCGGCGACATTTTGGCCCGGCGACATTTTCGACCGGCGACATTTTGGCCCGACGACATTTTCGACCGGCGACATTTTCGACCGGCGACATCTTTGACCGGCGACATTTTGACCACGCGACATTTTGGCCCGCGACATCTTTGACCGGCGACATTTTGGCCTGCGACATTTTAGCCCGCGACATTTTGGCTCGGCGACATTTTGGACCGGCGACATTTTGGCCCGGCGACATTTTGGCCCGCGACATTTTAGCCCGCGACATTTTGGCTCGGCGACATTTTGGACCGGCGACATTTTGGACCGCAACATTTTAGCCCGCGACATTTTGGCTCGGCGACATTTTGGCTCGGCGACATTTTGGACCGGCGACATTTTGGACCGGCGACATTTTAGCCCGCGACATTTTGGCCCGCGACATTTCGGCCGCGACATTTTGGGCGTATACCCTAATAGGTAAGATCAGCTTTTTACCACTTTTAGGAGCCTTATTTTTTATCATTGCATCAGCTGACAAAATTCGCACCTCAATGAGATTTGTGAAAAGCCTTGTTTTTTTTAATTATTGTTATTAAACTAATGTTAAGCAGTGGCGGCAAGTGGGGATTAAAAGTGAGGGGCCAAAATTTTTTTTAGAAGCTGTACCCTTGATTTTTGGATATCTTTTGATGACATAAGAAAGAGAGCACCTTCGGAAGTTCTCTCCCATAAATGCTTTGGAATTGTAGCTTTAAAAATGCAGTTACAAAAAGACGGATTCAGTTTCTAGTTTAAAAGG
The DNA here is from genome assembly GCA_038373865.1 of Uloborus plumipes. Lineage (NCBI taxonomy): Eukaryota > Metazoa > Arthropoda > Arachnida > Araneae > Uloboridae > Uloborus > Uloborus plumipes. The sequence goes on along the minus strand of JAXGGA010010301.1, from coordinate 42,014 downwards.
GGGTCATTTTTGGAAAGAGAGGGGTCAAGGTGCAATTTTGTGCTAAAACGGTGTATGTGGGAAGAGGGGGTATATGGCTTTTTTTTTTAATAGATGTTTCAAAACTGCAGTTTTACGCTATATTTGGTCGTTTAAGAAAGGGATCATGACCCTCCGTGACTCCTTTCCTCTGGATCTGCGCCTAATAATATAATTATGGCAGCAATTGGGAAATTGGGAAAAGGTTAGAGAACTCCATCCATGGACTCTCTCCCGGGAATTCTTCGAAGCTGAAATCTTTTTTAAAAAAAAAAAGAACTTTGGGCAGTGCTTGATGATGCAAAGAAAAGGGTAAGACGTGGCTCTTCCCCTTAAAAACTTTGAAACTGGTATTTTGAAAATACAAATTTTGATATTTTTAGCAAATTTTGGGGTCTTTCATGAAGATTTGTGAAATTAAAGTATTAAAGAAGTTATTTCAAGCTAATTTTGAGAGACTTAAAGGATGACGGGAGTTTGGATGTTCTCCCCACACATTTTTTTTGCTGATGAATTCTTAAAACTCAACTTGACTTGCTTTAGTGATTTTAGAGCGATTTAAGGGACTACCCCAGATTTTTTTAAATTTAAGTTTTAAAAACGAAATTTCGTGCTGTCTTTATTGATGTAAGGGTAAAGGGGTTTTCTTCCCAGAAAAGATACAGATACATAAACTAGAATCTTAATAACACAAGTTAAAAGTATCTTTGAACATAGGGGAAAGAAGGTGTATTCGAGAATTTTTTTTTAAATTGAAGCCTTAAAATTTAAACTTTGAGCTAAATTTGGCTGATCTCTTTTGACAATTGTCGAAATCAAAATTTTAAAAACGCCCCCCCCCCCCCCCGAATCACCACTACTGATGTTAAGAGTAGTCTTCACTAATGGTTTCAAACTACTATTTTTTGTATATCGTGCTGTGCTGCTCACTCAGTTCTTTTTCTAAAAACTAGTGCACTTCACTAGAAACTACACAAAAATAAAGCAAACTGCAGCAGTTTTGCCACTCGTAGCGATTTAGGCCGACGACTTGGGCGAACCCATGTAGTCATGTTATTTAGGTTTCATCATGTTTCAGAAACTTGTTTGTGAGTTATCACTGAGTGGTGTCCTGATAAACAAAAGTAGCTAATATTCACATTTCGAAATATAAAATCACTTACCTGTGATAAGATTGAAGACAGCTAAATTAGTGTTGCATGAAAAATTTGGGGATATTCCTCTTTGATTCATAAAAACTGGAAAAAAGAAAGGTACTTTAATCCAAAACATAAATAACATACTGCTCAACTTGAGCAAGGTATCAATACGAAATTTTTAGTTGTACGCTGGGATATTTGCTAGAAATTTGATTTCCCAAAATTTAGACAAAGCTTTCCCAAGGTTTTAGGAGTTAAAGCATCCTGTTGGAAAATTAAATAAGTGAATAAATAGTTTACTTATTGCGTATGATTTCACAATATCTCATCCCTTCTTCAGTCAAAGAAAATTTATTATGTTTACAGTGCTTGAAAATTATATTGTCCGATAAGCTGGGGAATGTAAAAATTCAGATTGGGTGAATCTTTACCTCACATGCCTGGGCGGGCATACAATTTTTCAATCAAATACTTCTTTCTAAAACTTCATTTTGTGTTTTATTGAAAAATTATCCCATGGACTGACAAAAATAATAACATTACAAATCGCCGGTGTAGTCAGTGGACAAAGTTTTGAGTCATTGGCAGAAATCACACACTGGCTGTTTACACCAAAGTAATGAAACATGCTGACGGACATGCATGTCCACAATAACATTGGTAATGTACTTTAAATTTTGCAAATTTTAACAACATTATATAAACAACTTTTTGATGTATTTTTTTTAATGATTTATAGTTGATTCTTTCACAATATAAAAAATGAAATAAAAGTTTGCTTTTACAAACATTACTTTGTTTTTTTACTTTTGAGTATATTGCACAACAGTGCTTGATTTGAAAAATCAAAAAGCATTTTATTGCTGATTTAATTGCTGACATGAAGAAAATTTACTTTCTGAAAAGTCATAATGTTAGTAATAATGCAACCATGTAAAACCAGGAACAAAAATCTTTAAAATTCTAAATCTAAAATGACTAAAACGTTTTTTAATGCCCAGAATTCAAATTTAAAAATACGTATAAATTATACTTGAAGCAAAAATTGCGTTTGCTGCTGAAGCTATCTGAAATGTTTTTTGACAGAGTTTGCATATTCAAGTACAATATTTAGGATTTTTTAGTAAAAAGAAAGAAATTTTTACAGCATTATAATGCATTGTTTCCTCCATGAATTTGATTTCTTCCTAAACAACAAAGATAAGATTTTGCAGACGTAATTCTCCTACCAATACTGTCGTCCCCGCTTAATCGGGTAACGGACAAACGAATACCCCGCTTATACGAATAACACATTCTGGAACCGTGCTATAGACGCAATGTTACAGGTCCCCGCTTTAACAAATACCTCGCTTAATCGAATAATATTTCTTGAAACCGACAGTATTCGTTTAAACGGGGTCCACAGTATCTATAAACAGAAAGATGCCAGTTGTTTCTTTTCTTCCCTCAATCTCTTGACATAAACATTGGCTCTATTTGTTTTGCAAACATATTATGTGTTTTTTCTTTACTTGTTTGTGTGACTTGTTTCTCGAAATTCCTAACCACTGTTTAGATGTTTATTAATATTTCGCAGTATGACATTGTTGATTCTTCACTATCATTTATACATAACTATGACAACTAGCTTCAGCATTCAGCTCATTTTTATTCTAAGCAAATTATTCATTGCTATGAGACACATGCAAACAATCACTTGAATTTTTATGACTGCAAATGCACAGGTTCAATTAAAAGCTACATATGGAGCTTGAATAAAATTTTAAATTTTAATAATTTGAAGCTAAACTCCAGGGGGGGGGGTGATCATGGAAGAAAACTGAACTGAATGAGATCAAAAATCAATTAGCCGATCGTATTTAAGGGTTAAAAGTAACGACTTCCAAGACAATCCATTACATTCAACAAACGAGTTTTGCTGATTTAATCACTGTAAGTGCGATAATAAGTGGAATCGGCTGATGTTTAAATACAATACCTGCTTCAGAAAATGTCTCAAAACTATCATTAGCGCAATCATATCAAATAAAACTCTTGGGTACTACATCGTAAAATAATTACAACGCTTTACTATGAATATAAGGGATGACAACGTAAAAACTATTCTTTCACACAGAATACTGAAGTAATAACAAGAGAAAATTCAAAAAAAAAAAAAAAAATAACGCATTTTTAAGTATACTTATCTTTAATTCGAATTCCATCAAAGTTCAATCTGCTACGCCGTACCCAAGGGCCATACCGACAAATTGTAAATAATACTAGGCGTTAAATTCCGTCATTTTCCGCGTAGTTCTGCCATATCTCATAGATGGCAGCACGAGTGAATTCCGAAATTTTTAAATGCGATTTTTACAGAATTTACGAAAAGAATATAGATTGACATTGTGTATGAACTATTTCTGGAATACAAAAGTGGTCAATTAAAAAACAAGGCTCCTGACAAGTTAGTTTCGAGATTTTTAAAAGTAATAACACAAATAACGGGATTAAGGAAATTAAGGATTAAGGAGATAAGGAAATTGAAAACTAACTTCAAAACAACGTTTTGAAAATGGATGAAAATTTTTGAACTTGGTTTTTACTTATTCACTTATTTTTTCGGCACACGAAGAAAATACATGCATACATAAAAACAAAAGGAATTTTAGTTTATATTGTTCGTAAGAATAGTAACACATAAACAAATTAATTATTATTTTTTTTAAGGTGATTGCGAAATCAACGACAAAAATATGGATTGAAAGTCTGTTGTAACTGTTTTTCGAACACGAAAGGGGTCAAATTCATAAATAAATCTTTTAATGTTCATTGCTTTTCCTGAGAGGAGAGGGCAGGATTAAAACTATTAAAATTTGATAACACTACAAGTTAGATTTGAGATTTTAATTAGAAATTACACAAATAACTTTTAAAAATATGACATAAAATTGTAAAGATAATTTTTGGACTTCAAAATGGGAATAATTAATGAAATAACACTTCAGATCCAAATTTTGCTGTTTTCAGCGGTAAGGGAGACTAGGTGTTAGATTTTTCTAATTAAAATCTCAAATCTAACTTGTAGTGTTATCAAATTTTAATAGTTTTAATCCAGCGCTCTCCTCTCAGGAAAAGCAATGAACATTAAAAGATTTATTTATGAATTTGACCCCTTTCGTGTTCGAAAAACAGTTACAACTGAGTTTCAATCCATATTTTTGTCGTTGATTTCGCAATCACCTTAAAAAAAAATAATTAATTTGTTTATGTGTCACTATTCTTATGAACAATATAAACTAAAATTCCTTTTGTTTTTATGTATGCATGTATTTTCTTTGTGTGCCGAAAAAATAAATCTCCTTAATCCTTAATCCCGTTATTTGTGTTATTACTTTTAAAAATCTCGAAACTAACTTGTCAGGAGCATTTTTTTTTAATTGACCACTTTTGTATTCCAGAAATAGTTCATACACAATGTCAATCTATATTCTTTTCGTAAATTCTGTAAAAATCGCATTTAAAAATTTTGGAATTCACTCGTGCTGCCATCTATGAGATATGGCAGAACTACGCGGAAAATGACGGAATCTAACGCCTAGTAATTTTTTTTAGCAGTTTATGCCACAGATTTGACACTGGGAAATACGAAAAACAAGATGCTAAACTTCAAACTGCAAGTACATGGTAGCTTGGATTACCCCTCGGAAAATAATGGTAACCAACTTTGTTTGCAAAAATTCAAAAATTTTTTCTTTAAAAATTTCTGGGTTTTCTCTCCCAATTAAGAAACAGACTGCAGAATGTCTCATAAAATGAAACAAATCTTGCTATTTCGACTACCAGAACTCTGTTTGTTACATTTTATACCTTTTGTCACCAACCATTTGAAGTTCATAGCAGAACTCAAGTCAGGAACTCTCCAACCTTACTTCATGTGAATCACAAGGAGTGAAAAACAAAGATAATAAGAAACATTCAATGTTCATAAAGCTATAAAAGAGCAAGAACTTTTATCCTTAGAATTTTAGCACATTTGAATTCAAAATATGCCCAAACTTACTATATTGTAAATGAATTGAATGTAAATAAATGTACAGTAGCTTACCTGAATGCATTTTTACCACCATTGTCTTCTGTTAAGGGAGTCCTGAAAGCTAATCTAATCTAAAGCTAGAAGAAACTCTAGTCAATTGAAAAGAGTAGCCATCGGGAACTGTTCCCTTTTTTTTTTTCATTTTTCCACCATCTTCCTACTAAAATATACATCAGATGTAGAGAAGCTTGAAGAGTTAAACCCTCCTGCACGTGTTGACTATATTTAATTAATGTCAGGTTCCATATGATACAAAAAATAGCTCAGTTCTTAAGAAAAATATCTTTTTTGAAAAATGACCACCGACACTTACAATATAGAACAAGAGCGAAAGTCTGTAAAATAAAAATTCTAACGAAGCAAGTGGCAAAACAAACATGAACAAGTTTTACATTCGTTTCATATTTTATTGCGATTGTCGTTTGAACATTCGATAAAACTAGATCAAACTTATACTTCATATTCTGTAGGTTTGAATTTTCACTGAAAATAATTAATATCACAACATGATTAAGAAACAACTTTTGCACTACCGACCTTAAAAACGAGATAAACATTGGGCCACGGAGTAGAAAGAAGGAGAGAAATGTTCTACGGATGCGCTAGTTTGAAAGTGGCAACAAATTCTCACACGCCGCCAGAGGACGCTAGCTGAAACGCTCCCTACTTCCTACGGGATTCAATGTAAATGATACTGAATCTGTCCTCTCTTTAAATGCTGCTATGGGAAAGAAAAAAAATTTTTTTAAACAGGACTTTGATGTAAATCTTCGACTGACATTATGAATTAAGTATGATTTTCATCCCACGAAAATAGGAGCCGTATTTTTTGAGAAATAGGTTTAATCGAATGCACTTACCAACTTGCCAAATCTGACAGAATCTGTCATTTTTTAAAGACTGCGGTTGGCAAGAGGTTTTTTTTTTTTTCAACTGGATTTGGGTGTAAATCTTCGATTGACATTATGAACTAAATATGACTTTGATCCCACTGAAGTTTTGCCACTCAATTTTTTTATTAATTAAAAATATTTAGTAGACAAAATAATTATTATAGACTATATTTTCATATTACCTTCTTTTTACATGTTCATATTTATATTTAATTACCATTTGTAATCAGTAATTGAAAAATTTATTTATTCATTATTATTATTTTTCTTCGTTTTTACCTAATAATAGGAAATTTTATATTTACATAATTTTTACAATTAAAAATATATTCATTGGCTTAATTTTCGAATTTTTTTTATCTTTTTTGCTTAAACCTAGACTAATATAATGTATCTCTAACCAGGGGTGCCCACAGGGGGGGGGGATTATGGCGCATGTTGCGCCATAAAAATTGGGGGGGGGGGATTTTTTAAAGCTAATTAATTCATTCATTCATTTATTTAAATTATTGATTAATTTATTTTTTAATTAAAGTTATGGGCTGATTTGTTTTGAATAAAAATTATTCATTAATTAATATTTTTAATCCACATTAGTTCTTTTATTTCTTTATTGTTTTATTTATTTATTTATTTTGTGTGCGTGTGAGTGTGCTTGGAATGTCTGGAAAAGAAAAAAAGCGATTCTGTTCTACGTATAATTAGTATTTTTAGAGAAATAATAATAAATAAAAAAATAATATTTACAATTTAAAAAAATAAACAAATATTTAAAAAAAATAAATAATATTTTAAGAAATAAATAAAATAAAAAAGAGGGGTAAAAAAAATAAAAAAGCACAAAAGTGTTGGGAAACATTTTGGGGAGGGGAGGGATTTGCGCCATTGAGCTTGGGGGTGGGGGGGTAGGCACTCCTGTCTCTAACCCCGTTTACGCTCGATATAACGACCATCTCCGTCCCACAAAAAAGATCTTTATAACGAGTCGTCGCTATAAGAGGTAGAACATAGAGTATATTGGGATAAAGTTGGGGGGGGGGGGGTTCCCACCGGTCGTAATATTGGGACAGTCTTTATAACGAGTGGTCACTATAACGAGCTTCAACTATATTTTGTATCATAATTTAAGCTTTTACGACTATCGCCATTTAAAAAATCACTTAAAAAATACGGCACTCACTTCCGTGGGAATAAACACATTTAATTCATAATGTCAATTTCAGATCTTAAATGAAAAAAAAAAAATGATAAAAAAATTTGAAGCAAGGACAGAGAGGAAAAATTCAGAGACAAAAATTTCTGGAAAGAATTTTTAAGTCTTAAAATATGATTTTTGTCTATTTTAAACGGGGTTAGAGACAGGGGTGCCCATCCCCCCCAAGCTCAATGGCGCAAATCCCCCCTCCCCAAAATGTTTCCCAACCCTCTTGTGCTTTTTATTTTTTACCCCTCTTTTTTATTTTATTTATCTTTTAAAATATTATTTTTTTTTTTAAATATTTGTTTATTTTTTTAAATTGTAAATATTATTTTTTTATTTATTATTATTTTTCTAAAAATATTAATTATACGTAGAACAGAATCGCTTTTTTTCTTTTCCAGACATTCCAAGTACACTCACACGCACACAAAATAAATAAATAAATAAAACAATAAAGAAATAAAAGAACTAATGTGGATTAAAAATATTAATTAATGAATAATTTTTATTCAAAACAAATCAGCCCATAATTTTAATTAAAAAATAAATTAATCAATAATTTAAATAAATGAATGAATGAATTAATTAGCTTTAAAAAATCCCCCCCCCCCCAATTTTTATGGCACAACATGCGCCATAATCCCCCCCCCCCTGTGGGCACCCCTGGTTAGAGATACATTATATTAGTCTAGGTTTAAGCAAAAAAGATAAAAAAAATTCGAAAATTAAGCCAATGAATATATTTTTAATTGTAAAAATTATGTAAATATAAAATTTCCTATTATTAGGTAAAAACGAAGAAAAAGAATAATAATGAATAAATAAATTTTTCAACTACTGATTACAAATGGTAATTAAATAAAAATATGAACATGTAAAAAAGAAGGTAATATGAAAATATAGTCTATAATAATTATTTTGTCTACTAAATATTTTTAATTAATAAAAAAATTAAGTGGCAAAACTTCAGTGGGATCAAAGTCATATTTAGTTCATAATGTCAATCGAAGATTTACACCAAAATCCAGTTGAAAAAAAAAAAAACCTCTTGCCAACCGCAGTCTTTAAAAAATGACAGATTCTGTCAGATTTGGCAAGTTGGTAAGTGCATTCGATTAACCCTGCTACTGTGTTCGGGTCCTTTTCGACCCAAAACAGATTTCATTTGCTTATAAATTTTCGAGTAACGTTGGTATAACGTTTTAACTTCATGAATGTGTTCATTTTCATGTTATATTACACACATATTTTTTTTGTTTTGATTGAAGTATAACCCTACTTGTCAAAAAACAGTTTACTAATACTGTGTTCGGGTCCTTTTGGACCCATATGATTAAAAAGCATGTATCAGAGATACAAAATAATTTTATGCTTGTTTATTTTATTCATAATTTATGAAACAATAAATAAAACATTTGTTCATTGTTTTTGTACGTTTTTTAAATATTTTTAATGGTTATCTTCTGTTTTTCTTTCATTCATTTTTTTCTTCTTTTTTTTCTTTCTGAATACCATTTCTTCCTTTCTATGAATTGAAATCAGTACCAGTGAAAATGTTTCAAGGTTAACTTTCATAGAACTGCAAACTCTGCAATTATGCCTATCTGAGGGGAATTCCCTTTTACCCCCTCTCTCCGCCGCTTCCCCCGCGCATATGATTCTGTACATAAATCTGTACATCTCATACAAATGTTGTACTGTTCGTATTTCCATTTTTAACACTTCTTTTTAAGCTTAAAAATTTCTAGTAAATTTCTTAAAGTGACAGCTTACATAATTTTGTTAGTTTTCTTTAGTACGAAAACTGGAATTGCTATAATATTTAAATTTTATTTATGTGTTTTCTCGGCTTAAATATGTAAAATAAAATACAAAAATTGAGTGATTTATGTTTGGGAGTTTCTAATAAAATCAAATATAACAATTAAACTCGAAAAAATATAAAAAAAGCTGTGTTAGGGAATAAATTACATATGTTGGGTCCATTTGGACCCGAACACAGTATACGTATGTTCGGGACGAACACAGCAGCAGGGTTAAACCTATTTCTCAAAAAATACGGCTCCTATTTTCGTGGGATGAAAATCATACTTAATTCATAATGTCAGTCGAAGATTTACATCAAAATCCGGTTGAAAAAAATTTTTTTCTTTCCCAAAGCAGCATTTAAAGAGAGGACAGATTC
>JAXGGA010010301.1:0-15000 GCA_038373865.1 Uloborus plumipes | reverse complement strand
AAAATCAACAAATAAAAAAGTAAAACATCGAAAAGTAAAAAATTGGAAAGTAGGTTATTGAGACGGGGAATTTGTGTGTCGGTCGGTCGGTCTGTCTGTCAGTCCCCCCCTAATAACTTTTGAATGAACATTCCAATTTGAACGAAATTTTTTTTTTTGTTGGAAAGATCTCGGCGAGCACCGCTCATTCCCATACTTGATTTTTCGATTTGAACAATTTTTTGGTTCAACTTTGAACTGTTCAAACAACCTGTCCCGCGATACTAACTTTTTAGTGAACCGTCCGATTTGAACAAACTTTTTTTGTTCGATAGATCTCAGCAAGGATACTTCATTGCCGTATTTAAATTTTCAATTTGAACGTTTTTTATTCAACATTGAACCGTTCAAGCAACCTTTCCCGACCTAATAACTTTTAAGTGAACCGTCTGAATTGAATAAACTGGTTTTTGTTCGAAAGATCTCGGAGAGGCTCATTCCTATATTTCGCTTTTTGATTTGACCATTTTTTGTTCAATGTTGAACCGTTCAGAAAAAAACTTAACATTAGCACCTACGAGGAAATTTAAGTTGAATGTTGATCCTGAACTTAAAGGCAGATTTCCTTCAAACTAACTTTGTACGAAAATGGTTTTGATAAATAATGTATTGTAAAGTACTTTTCTGAATAATCTTCTGTGAGGACTCTGATTCCGACTCCGACTCCGCAAACATGGCGGAAATGCAGGCTCAGAAAAAAATGGCCGACTGTGCAGACGATTTTTTGTTTATTTTTTCACTTATTTGTTTTATTATTTGGCAGGCAATTTTTTTTGTAGCAAAAACTTTTCATTCACCAGAGCATTTTATTCTTTATTTATGTTTAACGACTGGCAACGGATTAAAAATGAAATTCGAGCCATTTTATTAACGAACGAGGTTTTTTTTCCTATCTTTGATAAAATGTGTTTTGATGTTCTTTGTACGTATATTTATTTATTTATTTTTAACGATTGAGGATTTTTTCTACGGAAGAATTATAACAGTTACATTCTTTAAAAGGTGCGACAAAACTTTATTTATTCGTTTATGTACTTTTTACGTGTCGATTTCGTCTGATGAGAGGGGTATATTTTACGTAATCAGCTTTAAGCGCTAAAAAGGTATGTTTGACATTAATTTTCAGTCTCAGATAATCAAGAGAATATTGATCAGATGCAAGAGTGCCGTTGTCGACGTAAGGGAAAGTAGACTCGTTTAGTTCTTGACAGAACTTCTTGTTTGAATCGGAGATGTAGTTTTTCTGTTTAGGAACAAATTAGTAATAAAACGACTGAAACCTTCTTTTCTACATGCAATACACCGCCTGCTCGGTTATGCCATCCAAAGACTGCAGTTTCGTCCTCCTTTGGAGTCGTCAGTCTAGATTAGACAGTAGTAGTAACTACTCGAAAACGGGAGGAAAAGCTCTAGTATTTAGCCGTGAACCATGCCATTGCTGCGGTCTCTCGATGGTGTGTTAATTATACATTAGCCACAAGTTTGTTTGGCACTATTAGCTTCAATAAGATGATTTCTGCCTCCTCTTTGCTTAGTGTCTAATTCAGACTCGTGAGTCCTTCCTAATGAGACGAAACTGCAGTTTATGGATGTCATAACTGAGCTGGGGGTGTATTGCATGTAGTTCTGCCTTAGTCCTGGTTTGGGGGTGGTATTTTATGGCTTAACCTGTTATGTCCGGACGGGACTTAAAAGTACCGCCTATATTAATTTAGTATTATGAATCCTAAATGGCTGGAATCATGCTGGTACTTGAAAATGCCACTCATTGTCCTTTGTTGAGAGGTCGACAGATGGTACCTGTGATCGGAAACAGTTTTATTCGGGGCCCCCTACGCCTTAGTAAAGAGCCTTAGACCCTACTGATTGTCAAAATTTTTTTATTCGTTATATATGTTTTTTGATGTATTTTCAACTAAAAATAAATAAATAAATAAATAAATGTATAAAAATGCATTGCTTAAATTTAGGACATTAAAGGTTAACATTCTTTTCAACTTTGGAGAAAACAAAGTATTCCAGGAATGAGCAAAAAGATAGATATTATCAAGTAAATTACCAACTTTCAGAGGCTTTTTTTTTTTTTTTTTTTAATTTCCAACGTTTTGTTAATAAAAATATAATTAAAGTCATTACTACAGCATCCTAAAAAGGTAGTGATGACATCTCGAACAAAGAGCTCTTCATCTCTCAAGTAACTGCCTACATAAAACAGGGTCGCCGACAGCCTCGGAGGCCCCACGTCTCCGAGTAAAACTTACAAAAATTATGCTTCTCGGATTCCAAGGCGGGGTCCCCAAAACGATCGGTCCCCTAGTTTCCGGCGAGGCTGACATGTCTGTCCTAACGTGACCTGGTTAGAATGAGATACGTTTTGGTTATCTTAACTTAATTTCGAGTAGGGGAGAGCGGGGCTAAAAGTTCCGTTTTTTGATCAAGCTCAAAATTCGTTTTGAAAACTTGGTTTTAGAATTAATATTCCGAGGTTAAAACTTAGTATTATATGTCCCTTTGATATACAGACTGTTTTTTGAGTTGTATTTTGTAAGGTTTTTTAATAATTAATTTTATAGCAAGTAAAGCCGAAAAGGAACAACTAACCCCGTCTTGGGGCAAGTTGTTCCGTGGGTGGGGTAAATTGTTCCGATATTAACAAGACGATGAATAACGATGCTAACTTCGAATTCTACCACGTTGCGAGATGAATAACTCCTTAAAAACATAATTTGTATTAAAAAAACAATGATTGATATTAGTATGACTTTATGCACGGCTGTATGACTGTATGTACGTATGTATGCATGTGCGTATGTAGGTATGTCGCGTAACTCAAAAACTGTATACCGTAGAAGATTCTAATTTGATATGTTGGCTTTGAGGGAGGTCTAGTTGTGTACCTCCCCTTGTGGTTGCATTCGAATGTTCCCAGGGGGGGGGGCTTACCCCTTCTTTGGGGTAAATCAGTGTTAATTTTAATGTAGACAAAAGTGATATGAATTGGCGCAATCACTTGACGATATATCGCCAAGCTTTTGGTCGCCAAGTGTTTGACGCCAACTTGGTGACAGATCGCCAAGTTGGCGATAAATTTGCCGAAGAAAATGATTTCTTGAATTTCGGTTTAATTTTTGCGCTATTGGCGATATTTTGCGAAAAATCCACTGAATGCTGTTAAAATCGGCCATATTTAGAGAATTAGTTTACGCTCAAGAAAAAAAACGGCAACAGATTTTTATTCAACTTTTTTTTTTATCATTCATTTTTTTCACGCTAATTAGAACAGACGATTTCTGTAAATCCAATTTGAAATTGATTTTTACTAACTTAAAAACGCCTGTATGTTTATGCCGGGTGAAGCGATTTGTAATTTCCAAAGCTGCACGAGAAAATTCCCTTTAGGACGTATTTTCTTCGATCTTTCTAATAAGACCTTTGCTTTGAGGCGTTTCCTGTTACGACGCGACGGGATTTAAAACTTTTTTTGGCGATTTATTTCTTTTTTGCACTGGATGCCGGCAAAATATCGACTTTAATAATGCAATTGGGACTTATAGACACGCGTTGCTTGACTAAAGTTTTATTCTCAAGGTAGACCGTGCAAAGTCGGGCAACGCATCTAGTAAATAGTAAATTATAACACATTGGTGCATTGGTAGCATTAAAATGGTAAAATACAGTTAATACAGTGCAACAAATGAAAATTACATATAATAACTAACAGCTTCAACAGCTAATAAACTAAGATAATTGGTTCAGTCTTCAGTTATAACATGGAGCTATCTAGAATTTCTAATACAATTCTCCGAAATTATGACTTTTATATCAAAAGTATGAAACATATTTCGATATCTTACATGGTTCGCTTTTCGAAAATTTTATATCTAATCTATATCTATCGGATACATTGAATATTTCTGGATTTATGTTTGGTAAAATCTCACTTTCGGTCTTCACAGTAGCATATACTATTTATTTATATGTGTATTAAGTCACTGCATCACTGGTTCAAATGAATAGGGCAAGACGTTCCTTCGGGATAGTTGCTAATTTTCTGGGGCAAGTTGTTCCGCGGAACAACTTGCCCCCAAAAAAGGGAACAACTAGCCCCAAAAGCACGTGTCTTTAAAACATTAAATTATAGGTTAGATAACGAAACATAAATAGTTTCAGCGTAGGACATAAGGGTGCACAATCTATCTTCATGTAAAAACACCAAAAAGCTAAACATTAACTATTAAATTTCGGGCGAAAGACCAAAAACACCGAAAACAAAAATATTTACTTTCGTAAATCAGTAATGCACGTGCTCGGCTTTTGATACACCGGACGCCACTGGGCTGGCTGAAATGGTCGCCATTTGTGCGCTATAACATTCTATTTCACGACGTATTTACAAAATACATGTATATTTTTTCTTAGCTGCGCTATTTCAAAGGGAACAACTTACCCGCGGAACTTTTAGCCCCGCTCTCCCCTACTTGATTGTTTTGTAAAAAATGTCTGCTAAAAAACCTGACTACTTAGATTTTCTTAGGATTTTCAGTGCTTGTTTTAGGAATACAGTACTTGTAGCGCTAATTCCAAGGATTTATGACTCATTACTAACTTTCATTTGACTTCAGAAGTGTACACGTATTTTTCCAAGAATATGCTGGGCTGAAGTCAATAAAAATTTTATGAATCCGGAAGAATTACTCGCTTTGAGTTAAGTTTGATCGTGTTAAAAGTGAGTAATGTTCTCACAGACTTAACATCGAGCAAACCTAGCATTTCTGTTTTCCTAGTTTAATCCGAATTCCTGTTAAATCAGGGCTCGTTATAAGTGATTTTGACTCCATTAAGGATCTTGGACGTATTAAAAGCAAAAAACTTGATGCAAATTAATATTATATTTAACAAATTTTTATTTATAATTAAAATTATGAATAAAATCTCAATGTTTTCAAGCATATTAAGTAAATGTTGCACTCTATGTTCTTTTTTTTTTTATCAAAAGTAAAAAATACAAAATTATATCGTAAAATCATGAGGTATTTGTCTTCAAAAAAAATTTTTTTTTTTTTTTTTTTGGGGGGATTTTAACTTTGGCACTTTGATAGAGTTCTATTTGTCATCTTCACGCTGGATAGTTTGTTAATCGTCCCACGGTATTGCGGCTAGTAACTGAATTATTAAGCACATACTTACTCCTTAATTTAATACTCAATAAACTCCGAAAAATGCAAACCATAAACTTTTCAATTTTATTTTTCTTACTTTCTTAGTCCTTTAACGTTATTTAACCTGTAGCATTCCAGATATATCAGTTAGGTCTTGTAATACTATTCACTTTGTAACACTGAAGAGTTTATAATTGTCGAATACACTGCTCGACATTGAAAATGCAACACCAAGAAGGAGTGGTTAGAAATTGATGAAATTTGGTAAGAAGACAGAGACAGCATGAAACAATAAGTGATATTTATTTCAAAATAAATAAGCAAAATTTAGAGCGAGGATGGCGTCGGGTCAGTAAGAAGTAGGACCACCGCGGACAGCGATGCACGAAGATACACGTCCAGGCATGGAGTCAATAAGAATGTGGATGGTGTCCTGAGGGATGGCACTCCATTCCCTTTCAACCATTTGCCACAGTTCGTCCTCTGAACGAGGCAGTGACAGGTTCTGCAAACGGCGTCCAATCACGTCCCACACATGTTCGATTGGTGACAATTCAGGAGAGTATGGTGGCCAGGAAAGCATCTGTACACCTCGTAGAGCATGTTGGCTGATACGAGCACTGTGAGGCCGGGCGTTATCCTGTTGAAAAATTGCATTTGGCAGACCCTGAAGGTAGGAGATTGCCACCGGCCGCAGTACATTATTTACATATCGTTGGGCCGTCATAGTGCCCCGAATACAAACTAGAGGTGATACGGAATTGTATGCAATAGCGCCCCAAACCATTATGCCACGTTGTCGCGCTGTGGGGCGTTCCACAGTTACTGCCGGATTCGATCTTTCTCCACGTTGACGCCACACACGTATGCGATGACTATCGCTGGACAAACAGAAGCGGGATTCATCTGAGAACACTACGGTTTGCCATTCTGCCATCCACGTCGCTCTGGTCCGGCACCATTCCAAACGTTGGAGTCTGTGCTGTGAGGTCAATGGCAGTCTTCTTAGCGGGCGCCGTGATTGCAGGCCACGTGCAACCAGTCGACGGGAAATGGTTCTGGTCGACACAGGAACATCCAGGGTACCTTGCACGTGCTGCAGAATCGACGTACAAGTGACTTGCGGGTCCGCCACAGCTTGTCGGTGAATCCGTCGATCCAAGCGGTCTGACGTCACTCTGGCTGCACCTGCACCCCTCAATGTGGCTACATTTCCTCTTTCTAACCATCTCCGACACAGCCGATGCACAGTGCTTGCATCCATGTGGGTATCAGCTGCAATTTGACGTATGGACCAACCTCCCCTTCTCAGTCTGATCACCATACACCTTGTAAAGTCGTCTATATGCTGAAAGTGTCTTCGTTGAGGACGGCGTGGCATTTCCTCCTATCACACGTATCCTTCGAGACAAAAACCAAATTTTTCCGATAATTAGTCTGGCAGAAAAACCAACATGAACATAGCCCACTTTTCAACTTCATTCTCTTATATCTTACTTCACGTGCGTCGGAGAGCTGCACATTTCATTTCATTTGCATAACTCAGTGACGTGCGTCTACGGTAAAATTTGCATGAATTTCTGACCTCTCCTTCTTGGTGTTGCATTTTCAATGTCGAGCAGTGTATAATAGCTTTTTCGCTTGTATTATATTGCTAAACAAGTGTAAATTCACTTAATAAGTAAAACAGTTTATGTTTACCTGAAACGCAATAGATCCCTATGATACTGAGCCGCTCAGCGAGAAAATTACAGATGTGTAGAGCCACATGAACGTCAAGAAATTGCCCTTGAAGACAGAAATATTAAAATTAGAAAGAGTACTACAGAAAAGAATACTATGTTTCATTATATGTTTACAGGAGTGTTGGCACATCGCAATCAATTACGGTTGGATCTAGTTCGTCTACGCAAACTACTGGATGATTTTCTTACTGCACAAATTTTTACGACTTTATATTATATATAAAGAACATATGGTAGCGTTGTTGCTTGACAAATTCTCACATTGATTTTTAGTGATGATTGCTAAATGAATGGAAAGTCTTGGAACTCTCACGGAAAATGTTTCGACATTGAACTATGAAAAACTATTTTAGGTTCTCTTTGGTCTCGTCAAATTAAGTTCGTCTTGATTCTTCTGGGAGCCCCTTAGCTCCCGCAACAACATCCGCCAGACGTAGATATATTTATAAGCTGCCGCGAAACAAAACAAGTTTTTTTATTTTCAAAAAAAAATTTTTTTTTCGTTTTTTCAAATAGCTCAACAAAAGTTCACTCAAACCAGAGTAATAAAATATTTTAATGTCGTGACGTACAGAGGAATAAAAAATCTACAATATAAAATGACAAAAAATGCATGAACGCAAGTATACAACTTCCTACTTTAAAAAGTTCTTGAAAAGTGAAATAATGAATTTACGTTTTTCGTAGTAAACAAAATACAAGTACATACATACATTTCTGTATCCGTATATTGCTTACCACAGTAGGATAATATCACAAGACGAGTTCGTTCCGCAGGTGGGGCCCAGTCCTTCCACATTCCAATGCAGGCACAATTCATTGACCCCTGCTCAACATACAATGGAAATAAAACTTCAAAACCAAGCAAATAATACACTTCTGGCCGTTAAAATTGCTACAATAAGAAGGCGTCATGAAATACACTTGAATTTTACACGACATGAAGAAGATGCTGAGACATGCAAATGATTAGATTTTCAACGCACTCGTGTAAAGTTGGCGGCGGTAGCGTCACTAACAATGGGTTCAATTAACACATTGAGTGTGTACCAAGCTAAGAAAAGATTCATAGGTTATGATTTGTGCTAAAACCAATATACTTGTGAGCTAGTTGGATTTTATGATATCTGTCCTGAAGCCAAATATTTCTACTTATGCCAGAATATGTCATATACGCTCGAATATGTATGAAGAAAGCAAATCCAAGAACTACAAGCTAATCTAAAGTGGACTCTATCAGCTAAGCTCACATACTAAGAGTTATCTAGTGGCTTGGCATAAACATGTTAAATAAATTGAGTAACAGCCTTCTCACACACAAACTGCATTTGAGCATTGTTTCCGTGGGGAATAGTTATTGCGATTGCAATACCTTGTGTACTATGAACGACAAATGCTTATCAGTACTGTCCAGTGGCGTACGCAGACAAATCACTTCAGGGGGGGGGGGCTGAGTCAAAACACTTTGAGAGAGTGTGTGGCGGGAGCACCTCATGAAATGTAGCTAAGAAAAGTAAATGTCTCGAATTTCTGCTTCAATACCTATTTAAGTAGACAAAAATACATTATAAAAAAAACTTTTTTGTCATTAAAATTATTGGTAGAAAAGCGTTTTGATGGACACAGAGAATGGTAAATTGAAATTAAAAAAAAATTCTTCAAAATTCTTCATTGTGCCTGAAACACTTGTTTGCAATATTTTAGCAAATTTACACTTGGATAATGTTGATTTTGCAGTTTATTTTACTTTTGTTCCCAATACTGGGTTTCAATTGAATTTGCAAAAATTTATTTAACATAATTAGATTCCTGAAAAACATTAATCGTTATTTCTAAAACATAGATTTGAAATAAAAATGAACAAAACGGAAATATAGGATAATCATGAACATGACGTACAGTAAAATAGACAAGTGAAAAGAAAAAAAATCTTTCTTTTAATTTTTTCCTATACTTAATTATCTGTTTTAAAAGCTTTTCTCATTTTCGGATTTCAAAAAAAAAAAAGGGAAATTTAGAAAAAAAAAAAAACTTAGCTTACATTCTAAAAATTTGTTTTGAAAATTTCGAAGGGGGCTGCAGCCCTATCAGTCCACCCCATAAGTACGCCACTGGTACTGTCTGATCTTCCTGGGTAAAACCGTCCATGAATCTGCGCATGCGTCAGGTCTTCTCTGATCTTATCAAAATGGGCATTATAGAAGAGTTAGTAATTAAGGAAAAAATATAAACAGAGGCCTTTTGAACTGCATTAAATAAAGTAAAATACTGTAAATTGGAAATATACTAAGTTCGGTCGAAAAAGTTAGACATAACAAGTGCACGCTTTAAATTGAAAACTTCAGGAGATGCCCATCTTCATCTCATCGCCCCTTTTTAAAATGGAAACGTTCCTGAGTGCTAGGCACGGATTTTACAAATGGTCTGTGCAATTCTGACTTTGATAGGGGTTGAATTGTTGTCTACTGGGGATTGTAGTTTATTTCATAAGTGGTATTGCTGCTAGTGTCAGTCGAGATTTTATGACTGTAGGCCGAATACGGAATTACTGGGTTCAGGCGAGTCATTTAAAACGACATGCTGCACGTTATATATATATATATATATATATATATATATATATATATATGTGCTAATTTCCCATTGTCAAACATTTCCCTGCGTGGTGATAATCGTGCGATTTTCTATGTTTAGAATCAAGCATAAACAAGTGATTAGTAATTACCACTGTGAATCCTTGCAAGCAATTCATTATTATTATTCCAGTAGTGTCTTCATGTATAGTTAACGGAGTAAAAAAATGCAGAAAGGATGTGATGAACATAGAAATGGTGAATAACCTGTAATAGAATGCAAAAATTATTGAATTTACACTTTATACAAATTAATAAAAAGTCTTGTTGTTGTTTCTGATGCCTAGCTGGCAGGACAAAGATCAAACCAGATCGACGAGTCCAAAAACCATTAGAAAATCTAAAAACAGAAGAGGTTTAGAAAACACCGCGTCCAAATTAAAATCTATACAAATTAAAATATGCTCAGGTGACACCTGGGCACTCCCACACTTTGTGCAAATCTTGAAATGTTTCTTCCCATGTTCGAAAGACATAGAATTCAAGTATCCACTGGAAAAACGTCTGCACTCGAACGATATAGCACCTCTAGGGCTCTTACGTGAGTACCAATCGTGTCTCAAGGGAAGCTTCCACAAATGATAACTCAAGTAGTAACGGGACTTATGATAAAAGGGGGAATTTTTATAAAACGTGTTGCTTTTCTCTAACAATTATGCGCCTAAATGCTATTAATTATTAAATGCAAATCATAAATATTTCGCTTTATAGTAGTTCAGGGTGTTGTTTGAATAAGCATCAGATTCAGTCTGACCACGTTTGCCATGAAACTTTTTAAAACTCGAACTATCAATGACTGGAAGCTTTTAGCCGGTTCCTCGGGGCTTCGAGTTATTGAGACTCGACTGTATTAGTTTACAGGTATGTCGGATTGCCTTTAGAGATGTGTGTCAGTTTATAAATTGAGTAAAGTGGCATTGAAGCGATCGAAACACCCGCATTAAAATTTTTCTTTTCACCTCATTCAAATAAAATCGTCTTAGCTCGCAACAACCTTATTGAAAATTCATTAAAATTGTGAGTATTTAAAAGCAATTAACTTTTCACTGCGCAATCAAAGGCAATTTATTACCATAAAAATGTTTTAATCATATGGATTCTTCAACTCATAAAAAAATTTAGAAAGTATTAGCGATCTAATGAGCCGATTTTCAATTTTTCTCGGACAAGCAACGAATCGAAAGGGATCATTCACAAATTGGCAACACTTGCTTTTAGTCATTCAGTGTTTCTAAGGAGTAATTAGTGATGAAAATAGGTTATTTGCGAACGATCCCTTTTGATTCGTCGAAAGCCCCGGTCAGCTTCAATAAGATGACATCTGCCTCTAGCTCGGTCACTCTCTACTCCAAACTGATGAGTCCATAACAAGGATGAATCTGAAGTCTCTAGATGGCATAACCAGGTTGTCGGTATGTTACATAAACATTTCTTTATAAATTTGCACCATCGTCGTAATTTTGTGTTCTCTCTTCTGGTTTACAAATAAAGACAAGGACGTAACCATAAATATATCGATAGTTTAGTATTATCAATATTAATAGTATTATTATTGTTTTCGAACGTTTCCCGTTGCTAATCAATAAACCTGTAAAGCAAATATAATGCATACCAAAATATTCAACATTTTTAGTTATTTTTTTTCTTTTGCGTTAATTTCTGTATTGATTGCCACAGGAAAGTACTATGAGTACAGATTCCAGGCAAGACATGCGCTTATAAAGAACTTGTCATTTCCAATTTTCATTAATTTTCCTTCACAAAATTATGCACAACACGGGTCAGAAAATAATTCGTACATCCGAAAGTTTGTCAACTGCTTTTATTGTTTTGGGCTCCGTAATTATAGTTATCTCGACAGATATTGATTTTCCGTTTAGCAATTGCTTACAGATGAAGAACAAGAAACGTTTGTTCCACGGGCACTGATACGCTTTCGGCTTAATTTAATATTCTTTAAGTTTCGAGGAGATTTATTTAAAACTAGGTGACCCGTGCGGAATTCCGCAAAAAAAAAAAAAAAAAAAAAACTCTAAACTTAAAATTGAGTTATTCAGGTTCAAAGATTTCAGTCCTCGATTGGATGTGTTAGATTTGGTGTCTTAGTTTCGCTCCCCTGCTAAGGCGGTTTACTGCCGTCGTTCTGACAACTTTTCAAAGAGATCAAAGACACGTTCACTTTTACAACTACTACAAAAGTGATACCCTATATTAAAATCAAATTCCCAAGGCTACTACTAAACTAAATACTAACGTTATCGCAAAACTACCATAGTATTTTGAAACAATAAAAGTTGCAATTAAGGTTTACCGAGCTAAGCCTTGGCTTGAAATGTCGCATTTAAAATTGATTTGAACAACAATGGTATAACGATTTTAACAGTTGAGCAAAAAATTTAACTTTTTCAAACTTCAATCGCTTATAAGTCGCTTAAACGTGGATTTTCGAGATTCTCGTTACGCGGCGCTAGCGGAGAAACGTTCTAAAGAACGCATTTTTTTTAATCTTTCGAATGAAATCAAAATGGAGACGATACGACAATTATTTCGCTAGATAGAGTCAATTTTGTGCCCAAAAATTGAAGTTCGAATAAAAAACGAACCGACACTTTCTAGAGGGTGGGTCTAATTTTCGTCAATAGCCCGCGGGATAAGCTTCAAAATCATAAATTTTCATGCAATTCGATAAAGAAATGAGCGAGTTTCGACCGGGTATAGGATTCGGCTTAGAGAAATAATATATGGAGATTGAATGCTAGATCACAACATGTTCTTTAAAAATTACCCTAATAATTTTTTTAGAGCAAATGGAAATAATTTCGTTGATGCATTCTGCAAATTTTTGAGTCAAAAACACATTGCGCTGCTTACACTTTTAAACAAATACGCATTAATTCTAACATCGCTTTTGTTTGTTACAAGCTTACTAACCGGCGTTGCCCGGTATTGCATTATGTTTAACTTATTTCATGCTAAAAGGAAATAGGTGAGCCTTAAATTGATGATCTTTGTTGGAAAATACTCATATTTAAATGTGTTAAATTTTATCAATTTGTATGCTTCGAGGCTTATCTCTATTACTCTATACATTCAAAATTGAAAGAAACTGTCCAGTTTGAGCTAAAAAATTTGAATGTTGAGCTCTTTTTTTTTTTTTACATTTCAAAACCCCGCCTATGTGAATTCCAGTGCATCAAGGAACCTGTGTGCCAAGTTTGATGAAAATCAGACAAAAACTGAATTTGTATAAGGAACAAACGTATATACAAACATCCATCTATTTTTATACATATATAGATAGATTACATACTTGTGCGAAGAGTAGCACATGGCTATTAATGCTGCACCCGGAACTTGAGCCACAGCGTAACCCCAATAATATGCAGAATCTATTGCGTCGATATCATCAGCCGTCCAGTTCACTGACATTGGAAGGTGAATCTGGAAAATTAACATACAATATACTATGTAGTTAATTGATTTCATAACGAGTACGGAGGAACCACAATTAACTGTAAAACATACCACCAAGTTATTTGTGTATATTCGCTTGAGAGTCACAATTGATTAGCCTATGATTGCAAATACGCTTCAAACAATCTATATTAAAGAACAAAATAAGCTGAAGAACAACAGATGTTGTACCTACAAACCTTGTAAGAATTTATCAAAGTATCTCAATGTTAACCCTTCTAAGACCTCTTATTTTATGTTATGTAAAAGAATTTTTAGGGTTGAGATTATTTTATAAAAGGAAATTCATTTAGCTAATTACTGCAGTTTATATTGATTTTTAATACTATTTTTGTTGGGTGAGAAGTATGTTTACAATCGTCCACTGGGAGATATGCAAAGGTAGAGCATATTTCGTTCTTTTTATTTCGCTTTATATTACATTTACTAAGCACTCATGGACAAAAAAATTAGCGTACCAAGAAGGTGTCGTCCAGATGAAACGAAATCTTACATACGTAATAACTACTTTAATGTGAGTAAATTATAAGAAAATCTAAGAAAAATTATAATTTATTTCAGAGAAAAATGCAAAAGAAGCGAGGAGTTGATACTCCGTTGCCTCTCCCCCTCTAGCGTGAATACATGATGCGATACGGTCGGGTATTGAGACATACAAGTTCTGTGGGATGTTGCTGTGAGAAGTTTCGTTCCATATGTGCTGTAACCTTGCCTCTAGTTCGTTCAAACTCGTGGGATGCAAAACACGTCGTCCCAGACGATCCCAGACATGCTCGATTGGAGACAAATCTGGGGATCGGGCAGGCCAGGGGATAGTAGTAACATGACGGAGAGTCCTGTGACACCCTTGACGTATGGGGCCGAGCATTGTCTTGTTGAAAAATGGCTCCTGACATGAGCCGTTGCATGAGTGGCAGGACATGTGGTTCAAGATTTCATGGACATATCCCTGGGCTATCATCGTGCCACGGATCAAGACTAGGGTTGACCGTGTATTGCAGGCAATGGCACCCCATACAATCACACCAGCTGTGGGAGCGGTGTCGCTGTACAGCAAAGGCAGGATTGAGGCGTTCACCAGGGGTCTCCACGCACAAACATTTTTGTCATCACTGCCGAGATTGAATCTTGATTCATCGCTAAAGACGACCTGGTTCCATTTCTCTGCAGTCCAGTTTCCTCGTGCGTGGCTAAACTCCAAACGGAGGTGTCGATGGGTATGCGTCAAGGGCAGGACAAGTAATGGGCTCCGCGATACCAACTGTCCTTCAGCCAGGCGTCTTCGTATGATTCGAGAAGACACAGGGGGCCTCAGTGACCTAGAGGTAGAGTATTCTCCTCGTAAGCAAGAGGTAACGAGTTCGAGTACCGCCTTGCTCATGGATGTTATTTCAATCTCTCTGTGCCTTAAATGTTACCTGTCCTTGTCAGGAGACAAGGCGCATAGTACGCAGTCCTCATGTATTTTAAAGCTGATGGCTTCTGTATTTAAAAAAAAAAAGACACAGGGGCCCCTAATGAAGGGGTTATCTGTGCCAGAATGGCGGCCGATGAAGTAGTAGGCTGTAAGCGTGCATTTCTTACGATATGGCGGTCTTCTCGACGGCTTATCTGTCGAGGGCGTCCTGAACTTGGTCTTCGTATACATGACATTTCTTGAGTCTATTGATCCCAAAACCTCCTTACTACACAATCAAAGCGGCCTATTTGACGAGCTACTCGCCTAGCTGACCACCCAGCTTCCATCATCCTGACAGTTTTCGCCCTCTCAAACTTTGACAATTGCTCATATTGTCTTCGAACACGCCGTAATGGCATGTCTACCTCAGCTATTTCTTTGTGAATGATTCAGCACACTCAAACAAGCTTTGGTTACCTGTTTTACACTCCACAGAGTACGACGTTCGATTCCCTCTACCGGCTATGCGTAATCACGCTGCATTTCTAATC
>JAXGGA010010300.1:0-47554 GCA_038373865.1 Uloborus plumipes | reverse complement strand
GAAGAAGAGGGAGGATTATTGTGCGAGTCTTAAACATTGGGGGCTGGGAGGAGTACTTTGTATTTCGAGAGCAGCTTTTCGGATGGTCGAGTAAAACTTATCTCTAATTTATTTATTTAATCAATTATTTATTATCTCTTTCAATCATTCAACCCTCCGTTTATTCATTTAATCATTCACTGTAAAAAATTAATGTTGATTTTACAGTATAATAAAGCTAATTCTACAATAATAAACAGTAAAAATGACAAATTTTACAATAAATAAAGTGCAAAATTGCTAATTTTACAGTACTAAACTGTAATTTAACTGTTTTATACTGTAAAAACAACAGTATAATACTGATGGTATAATATAGTTTATTACCGTAAAATTAGCTGTATTGTACCGTAAAAACGACAGTGTAATTCTGGCAGCAGAAATTCCTGTTTAAAATTGTAAAATGAACAGCAATAAACTGCAATTAGCAAATTTTACAGTTTGTAACTCTAAACTAAGTAGTTTGTAACTAAGTAGCAGTTTTACAGTTTAGTTCTGTAAAATGAGCAAATTTGCAGTTAATTACAGTGAAATTCGCTATGTTTACAGTTTGCTGTTGTAAAGCAGCAGTTTTACAGTTTATTAGTGTAAAATAAGCAGATTTGCAGTTAATTACAGTAAAATTCGCTATGTTTACAGTTTCCTAATGTAAAGCAGCAGTTTTACAGTTTATTAGTGTAAAATGAACAATTTGCAGTTAATTACAGTAAAATTCGCTATGTTTACAGTTTGCTATTGTAAAGCAGCAGTTTTACAGTTTATTAGTGTAAAATGAGCAGATTTGCAGTTAATTACAGTAAAATTCGCTATGTTTACAGTTTCCTAATGTAAAGCAGCACAGTAAAATTCGCTATGTTTACAGTTTCCTAATGTAAAGCAGCACAGTAAAATTCGCTATGTTTACAGTTTCCTAATGTAAAGCAGCACAGTAAAATTCGCTATGTTTACAGTTTCCTAATGTAAAGCAGCACAGTAAAATTCGCTATGTTTACAGTTTCCTAATGTAAAGCAGCACAGTAAAATTCGTTATGTTTACAGTTTGCTATTGTAAAGCAGCAGTTTTACAGTTTATTAGTGTAAAATGAGCAATTTGCAGTTAATTACAGTAAAATTCGCTATGTTTACAGTTTGCTATTGTAAAGCAGCAGTTTTACAGTTTATTAGTGTAAAATGAGCAATTTGCAGTTAATTACAGTAAAATTCGCTATGTTTACAGTTTGCTATTGTAAAGCAGCAGTTTTACAGTTTATTAGTGTAAAATGAGCAATTTGCAGTTAATTACAGTAAAATTCGCCATGTTTACAGTTTGCTATTGTAAAGCAGCAGTTTTACAGTTTATTAGTGTAAAATGAGCAATTTGCAGTTAATTACAGTAAAATTCGCTATGTTTACAGTTTTCTATTGTAAAGCAGCAGTTTTACAGTTTATTAGTGTAAAATAAGCAATTTTGCAGTTAATTACAGTAAAATTCGCTATGTTTACAGTTTTCTATTGTAAAGCAGCAGTTTTAGAGTTTATTAGTGTAAAATAAGCAATTTTGCAGTTAATTACAGTAGTTATGGTTTTTCTGCTGAAAAATTTTACGACATTGCTGCTTTTTCTCCTTTAAAACAAACTCCCTCTTGGTCTGTCGGTGTGCAGCATCTGAAGTTCGTTCATTTTCTATTTTCGTCAAGCATTTGGTCATTTATTTATTGAACAAGAAAAATTTGAACTCCAACGGAACTCGGAATGAATTTTTGTTCAGTAAATCAAATCGGACTTTTCACTTTTTATTTCAAAAAAAGTCCTTTAATTACACAATTTTGAGAAATAAAATAACGAGTGAAAATAACGAGCTCACACTCTCAGGAAAATAAGACAACTGTTCTACCTCATTTTTTTTCTGTCGTTGCCATTACAAGAAAACAATAGATTGCACAGATGATCTACTTATATTAAAAACTGAGTATCTTTCTAACTATCTTTCTATCTTTCTTTCTATCTTTCTATGTCACGCTTATTTCTCCTGAGCGCCAATGAACTGAAAGTCGAACCAGGTACCGATAGATAGGTAATTTTTCAGGCTTCATTAGTTTCAATCTATATGATTATACGATTTTAATTAGCGAAGATATCAATTAATAAGTAGTCAAGTTTAAAGCGATTAAGCCTAATAAATGATTAAATATGAAATCCATTCTTGCAAACCGTCGTTGCTATGAAACAGTGATAACAATGATAATGAGAATTTGGAATGAAGGCTTAACTAAATCAAACACGAAACTCATAAGCGGGTTACTTACGTAGTATTTTTATCGCTAGCTACTGGTAATATTTTTAAACATTCATTTGTTGAAAAGCCATCTACTTATGTTAAAAACTGAGTATCTATGTCTACTTTTTTAATTTGAGCGAGCTGAACTTACTGAAACTCTTCTTACCATCTTGAAGGCGCGTAGCATCTCAATAATTCGTATGATTTTTTTGATGCAGGAAAAAAGTGAAGGCGTGAAGCGCCTGTTAGCGAGCCGCCTTGGCGGGGAGTAGTTTCTTGAAAATTTCCTTACTACTTTCATGGCACGAAGTGCCCGTGCAACGCCGGGCCACTTGCGTGGTATGTCTTGAAATCGAATGAACATTAAATTCTATCAAATAATATAACTTCAAAATGAGGTAAAAGTTAGAGAAGGGGCACGTTATGCATCAACATGCCGCAGGAAGCTAATCTATCTGCCCTGGCAGCTAGTAAATAAATTAAATAATGCAAAGGAGGAAAAACATTGAGGACGCTAATAAAAAAAATGAATATCAAATGCACAAAACTACCACACGATAAATTTACAAACAGCAGGATTAATGAATAACGAAATCTTAGTAATTCAATTACTAAGATTTCGAAAAATGAAATCTTAGTAATTGAATTTTACTTTTATATGCGGAAACTGAAAATGCACCCTACGCCCCATGTTGGCATTTATAGAGCTGAGCATGAGATAATATTCTTCTTAGAAGGAGGGCCATTTGGGGGGGGGGGGATTATGGCACAAGTTGCACCATCAAAATTTGCGGAGGGGGGGATTTTTAAAACTAATGTATTAATTTTTTGAATTATTTATTAATTTATTTTTTAATTTAAATTTTTTACGGATATTTTTAATAAAAATTATTCATTAATTATTTTTTAATTAAAATTATTTCTTTTATTTCTTTATTATTTATCTATTTATTTATTTTATTGTGCATGTGTGCAATTCCATGCAAGTGTGGAAAAGCGTTGGAAAAATCAAATTATAGCAATGCGTCTGTTTTACATATTTTTCGGTTTAAAAATGTTAAAAGTTTATTATTTATACTAATTTTTTGTCAAGAATGTAGTATTTTTAGTTTGGGCAGCACTTTGAAGTTGGAAATGGAATATTTAACTTTTGGCAAAGCAAATGGTCAATCTTTCAACGTTGGTAAGTTTCAATTTTTTTCTTTAGATAACTGTTTTAAAGGAAGAATATTGATTATTACACTTTAATTCAATATTGTAAATTGCTAAAACGAGTGTTTTCACGTAAATTAAGTGATTTATGTTAACTTCAAAAATGCACTGTTCTATGTAACATAAGTTACCAAAAACATGTTAAAGTTCATGATGTGCATAAACAAAGGGCAATGCAATGTTAACAATGCTATATTTTCTATCTTATAAGTGTGTGTTAAGCAAATAGTTAAAGTTTTTTTAAAAATATTGTCTATTTAATTTTTTGTGCTACAATCAAAACGTGTAACTTAAGTTACCAACATATGCAGGTAATGTAAGTTACCCAAGTAGAACTTTAAATACTTGTATTTATAAAGAAAGTAAATCGTGAAATAAACCTATGTGGTAAGTAGGAGTAATTTATGCAAAAATTCTTTTGAATTTGTACTGTATTTACTTAATTTAAATTACTCATATTTCTTAAAATGTCTCTATTTGTTAATAAGATTACAATACACCGATATTATAAATTATATGTTTCTTTTTGGCTTTTGAGATATTAATTCTCTCTAAACAATATCACTGCATTCAGAATATTTAGGAGTAATGTACTATAAATTATTCAAAAATGACTTCTGTTATGATTTAAAGTTATCAAATATGTTTTAGAAGTAACAAATACAAAAATATTTTATCTCTTACAGGTGAAATACATTTTATTCTGCATTAAAATGCCACTAAACTCTGCAGAAAAGATGCGCTGTAGAAGGGGTATGAGAAAAGTCATGTGGATATTACAGATTTTTAAATATAAGTCCCTCTTTACTGTATTGAAATATGTTAGAAAAAGCAAAACTTATCAAAAATACTTTCTGAAGATCCGCATATTGACAATGACCATTTAAGAACTAGAAATTAACAAACTACGTGGTTTCGTTTAGTTAAGTATTTTAAGGAACAAGAAGAAAAAACAGAGATAAAAGCTGGTGAATGGTGTGTGGTGAAGTACGAAAATACATTGTATCCTTGAGTTGTGACGATTATTGAAGAAAACGAGTTTAAAATATAAGTAATGGCTGCTGTTGCCATTAGAAATGGATTCAATTAGAAATGGCCAGTAACGACAAATGAAATTTATAATAAGAAAGAAAGAATGATTTGAAAAATTGAATTACCTGAACTTGTTAATAGCAGCAGCCAGTATAGATTTAAGTCTTATGTTATGTAATATTTTTGATTTTTCAATAAGTAATATTTTAAAAATAAACAAAATAAAAAAGAGGGGTAAAAATAAAAACGAAAGTACAAGAGGGTTGTGAAAAATTGGGGGAGGGGGGATTGGGCCATTGAGCTTGGGAGGGGGGGGATGTGCATCCCTGGTTCTTGGTGTACTTTGTAGCTTAAGTATTTTATAATTTGTTCCCTGATTGGAATTAATTTATTTAATATAAATAATTACTAAAAAAAAGTATGTAAACCTAATGTTTTAAAAATTATTTATTTTAAAGCCAAATGGTGAAAATGCACCCCCTTGCTGGCTCTTGTGGACACAAACGGAAAGTTGACACTTTTCCTGTAAAAAAAGAAAGTTATTTTTACAATATGCTTACAATTGCTAATTTTACGGTAATAAACTAAAATTGTTAATTTTACCGTAATGTTAAAATATCCCTGCTTAATCTACTTATATTAAAAACTGCGTATCTTTCTATCTATCTATGTCGCGCTTCTTTCTCCTGAACGCCAATGCACTGAAAGTCGAACCAGGTACCGATGGATTGGTAATTTTTCAGGCTTCATTAGTTTTAATTTGCATAATTATACGATTTTAACTAACAAAGATATCAATTATTAAGTAGTCAAATTTAAAGCGATTTGTCCTGAATGATTAAATATGAAATCCATTGTTAGAAAGCGTTGTTGCTATGAAACAGTAATATTAATGATAATTTTGAATCAAGGCTTAACTAAATCAAACATGAAACTCATTAGTGGGTCCCGTATGGTGTACTTTTATCGCTAGCTACTTATAATCTTTTGAAATATAATTAGTTGAAAAGCCATCTACTTATATTAAAAACTGAGTAACTATCTATGTCTGCTTCTATCACTTGAGCGAGCTCAACTTGCTAATGCTTTCCTCACCAAATAATATTTCTTGGACCCGACAGTATATATATATATATATATATATATATATATATATATATATATAACAATAACCCGTATGGTGTACTTTTATCGCTAGCTACTTATAATCTTTTGCAATATAATTAGTTGAAAAGCCATCTACTTATATTAAAAACTGAGTAACTATCTATGTCTGCTTCTTTCACTTGAGCGACCTCAACTTGCTAATGCTTTCCTCACCAAATAATATTTCTTGGACCCGACAGTAATATACATATATATATATATATATATATATATATACACTGAAGTGACAAAAGTCATGGGATAGCAATATGCAAATTTTCAGATGGCAGTAGCATCGCATAGAACAGGTATAAATGCGCAGTGCTTTTACAGAGCTTTCATTTCTGTTCAAGTTATTCATGTGAAGAGGTTTTAACGTGATGATGACCGCACGACGTGAATTAATAGACTTTGAACGCGGAATGTTAGTTGGAGCTAGACGCATGGGTCATGCCATTTCGGAAATCGTTAGAGAATTCAACATTCCCAGATCCACTGTGTCAAGAGTGTGCCGAGAGTATGAAATTTCAGGCATAACATCCCACCATGGACAGCGCAGTGGTCGACCGCCTGCACTTAAAGATCGAGACCGGCGACGTCTGCAAAGAGTCGTAAATTCTAACAGACAAGCAACACTGCGTCAAATCACCGTAGAAATCAATGTGGGACGTACAATGGACGTGTCTGCTAGAACTGTGCGGAGAAATTTGGATTTCTTGGGCTATTCCAGCAGAAGACCGACTCGAGTGCCTTTACTGACAGAACGACATCGCTTGCAGCGACTCTCGTGGGCACGTGAGCATATCGGTTGGTCCCTAGATGAATGGAAAACCGTGGCCTGGTCCGATGAGTCACGATTTCAGCTGGTAAGAGCCGATGGTAGGGTTCGAGTGTGGCGCAGACCCCACGAAGCCATGGACCCAAACTGTCAGCAAGGCACTGTTCAAGCTGGTGGTGGCTCCGTAATGGTGTGGGCTGTTTTTTCATGGCATGGACTTGGTCCTCTAGTGCGACTGGACCGAACATTGACTGGAAATGCTTATGTGCAGCTACTTGGAGATCACTTGCAGCCATTCATGGACTTCATGTACCCAAACAACGATGGGATTTTTATGGATGACAATGCGCCATGTCACCGGGCCACAACTGTTCGCAATTGGTTTGAAGAAAATTCTGGACAATTCCAACGAATGATTTGGCCACCTAGATCGCCCGACATGAATCCCATTGAGCATTTATGGGACACCATCGAGAGGTCTGTTTGTGCCCAAAATCCTGTCCCATCAACGCTTTCACAATTATGGACGTCTATCGAGACAGCATGGCTCAATATTTCTGCAGAAGACTTCCAACGACTTGTTGAGTCCATGCCACGTCGAGTTGTTGCACTTCGCCGGGCAAAAGGAGGGCCGACACGATATTAAGAGGTATCCCATGACTTTTGTCACTTCAGTGTATATATATATATATAACAATACATCTATTAAACGGCTGTCCCGTCGAAAGAAAAGTAGAAAAATGACTTATAATGTATCGTTAATTATCCATCGTATATTATTTATATCGCTTTTCATCAACCTATTTCTATGCATATCTATTTACCAATCATTTACACATCAACTATATCTGCAGTTTAGTATGCTATATCTATCTCCCTACCTGTCTATTCATCTGTCTGTATATCTCTCTGTCTGTCTGCATGTATCTATCTATCTATTTATTTATTTATTTATTTATTTATTTATATATATATCTGTTTATCAGTCTGTAGTGTTCGTGTTCGGCACCCCCAACGTAGAATTATAATCGACCTCTCGCTCCTGGTCGCACGGGTTAGTTTAGCCTGGTGCTCCCTTGCGAAGGAGGAGAGGGATGTTTTTCGAGAGACGGACCCCCGAGGTCAGAGGGAGAGGAGCGAGATTGAACGCTGCCTCTGTGTGTTGGGTCATAGCAAAGTGAATGCGGTTGTTTTATGATTATTGTGTATATAGTGTAATATAGTTAATTGTTGTGTACAGACTAATAAAGGTGAAGTGATTTAAAGAAATTGTGTGAAAGTCGATGAGTTCATCTTAACAACAACGAACTAAAGTGAGTAACGGTATGGAGAAGGCCGTACTCGCTACACAGTCCATCTATCTATACATATCTGTTTATCTATCGTTCATCCATTTATTTATAACTGCAGTCTATTAGTGTATATCTATCTATATATCTATATGTATATATATATTTATATTTATACATCTAACGATATATTTGTCTAGCGGTTGTCCCGTCGAAAGGAGAGGGAAAAAAAAGCATTAACTATTTCCTATTGAGGGCATTTTGTTTTCCCCCAAATGTCCCACCGATTGGTTTCATCGCCGAGTCGATGAGTTCATTTCATTATCTCTCCTCCTTTCTCTCCTAATTAAGAGCTTATTTGAGGAGGCACTTTTTCTTCCGCGGTCTTAGCTTCTCCTCCAACTACACCTGCTTTCTTTCAGAGGAGTGCTCTTGCTTCGAAGAGGCTTTTCGATACCTGCACATCTCTATATCTACAGTGAACTCTCACTTATACGCCGCCTCATTAATGCGCCTTTTTCAATTATACGACGATTTTGAATGGTCCCAGCACATTTCATAGCAAAATAATGATAGTGTCATTCGTTTATGCGCCGCTCTAAAAATAAATATTTCACGTATGCGCCGAATTTTCTTAAAACGTAAAAAAATATATTTTCTTTAAAAAAATAAGCATTTTTCTTCCTTTTCCTCTTTAATCTTCGCTTTTATTGCTCACGAAAAGTATTTTTTCCGCGTGAACTAGAGTTCAGAGAGGGACAATTACCTATTATGGTATTATGAATCGTTTTAAAGGGAACAGTTTAATTACGTATGCTACAATTTTTGTTTTATCTTTATCATCGTAGTTACGTTACAGTAATTACCAAACCGTAGTAATATTTCTCTTGTCTATAGAAACATTCTTATTCATTTTCTCAATTAGAACCTATTTTGCGTTTTAGCCCTTTAAGTAGGCTTGTTCACTTATACCTCTTTCACTTATGCGCCTTTTTCTGTTGGTCCCTTAGGCCGGCGCAAAAAACGAGAGCTCACTGTATCTATATTTTACTATATCATTTTATAGTTTATCGATATATACCTATCTATCTACCTATGTCAACGCATATCTATCATTAACGCATCTATTTATAACCGCATACCTATATGTATCTATTGATCTGCCCATCTTTCTACCTGCTTCTTCTGTTTCCCCAACTGTCTATCTTAACATTTTTATATCTATTTATTTCTACCTACCTATATTTATATCGTTTGCCCATCTATTTATATCTACCTTCTATTATCCTATATCTATCTCTTTGTCTATCTATCTATATTTACCTATCTGTATTTATGTTGCTATTTATCAACCGATATCTCTCTATCCATATTTATTTATCTATCGTGGGACCAGCTATTGCAATCTGGAGTCTTATCCTATACCTATCTCTCTGTATATCTATATATCAACATTTACATAACTATATTTATATCTGTTTTTATCAACCTGTATATTAGGGTATGTCATAAAAATAAAAGTTTTTTTTTTCGACTTGGTACACGCACTTTCCTATGTATTCACTCATTTTGAGTTGCTTGGTACAAAAAAAAGTTTTTGGAAAAAAATTTTAGCTACCGGGAAATCACAATTAATCCGGTGTTTTTTTCAAGAAATTCACTATTTTCAGGTTGAATACGCAATATAGCTGCGGGAGTTTTCTAAAAGATTGTTCTTCTAACTTAAATGCATGTTTTCAACTCTAATGAACATACTTTCCTTATAAAAAATGCAGTCAAATATACATATCGTCTCTTTTTGTTTTTAAAAAGAGCAGAAACTATCGGTAATCGTTCCTACTGAAACGGGTTACGCTTCTGGTCAATCGACACCGCTGTCTTCGTTAGGCAGTCAGCTGTTCAGAGGAAAATGCTATCTGCATCTGGGGAAGTGATCCCCATTTTGCAATTAACGCTCCCCCCCCCCCCCCAGATATCTTTTGACCAGCAGACGCGTTTTCACTTAAATGTCTCTCATCCTGCCGAAAATTTTCCGACAAAAGGCAAATTGAGATTTTCTTTTCTGTTTTATTAAAGGATGGATTGATTTTCACTGAAAACCTGGAAAGTAAAAGACACTAACAATTTTAAACATCGAAGAAGTCAGACTTACAGTTCGACTCTCCCGAAAGCTAGTGCCGTCGTGTAATGTTATGACTCGAGGAAATACCCTGGAATTTTTATAGTATAGCTCTACGAAGTAAATGAAACTACCTTGTATTAGTAGAGCGGCCGTTATTTCAGTCAGGTTTGCTGTGTCATCAACCGCGGCAGTTGCTATCATATATAGCCTTTTGGGTAATCTTGTGAAGGCAGGGCCATCTCGGTGAAGATAAAAAACATCTCATGTGCGATAGCAAAAGGGTGTTTCATGCTAAAGAGCATGTTATGAAGCACTCAAGAGCACAGGAGAGTTCCAATATCGCAAAAAGTAACATTACTGCCATTTTTTGTAGAAAGCAGGAAGCACAACGCTCTAACTCTTAGTCACGATGAGAACACTGGTAGCTTTCAGAAAAGCATCATCAAAGAAAGACCGTAACAGAAGAGCGTGGAGATCGCTACCTCACTCACTATACACCAGAAGAAGAAGACAACAAAGGAAAAACTGGCTGAGCAATGTGAAATAAGATTATGTGACTGACTGAAAGACATAGGTATAGACATTTGCCTTCAACTAATTGGCAGAGATCCCTTCAATTAAATGTCTGGCTGGAAAGGAGGCATGCTACATTACATCGAAATACTCCCCCATTACAGACTTTCTTTTCCCAAGTTGACTTTCTTGAGGGAAAAAAAACAAAGTTTCCCGTATAAAAAACGGGTCCTTTTGGGCTATTCCAGAAAACTTACTCATTGCTCTTCTTTACTGTGAGGACTAGGGTAAAAATGCCTTTGCATTAACAAAATAGTATAAATTAGGGGTGGAAATAGTTCCGCCATCAGTGAGCTTCAATACTTCTGCCTTCCACGGAACTGATCGACTGACTAGCAACATTTTCGCCCATATTAACAAGGGCTCCAAAAATTAAAATGGCTTAAACTTTGTTTTTTTTCTCAAGAAACTCAACTTGGGAAAAGAGTTTACCTACAGTACCAATCCATTCCTTTTCTGGAGAAGTTGGTCCGTCAAGTTTTGCGACTGTATGACGTAATATCTGCTCGTTGATGTGAAGCCAGCAGAAAGAAAGATCTAAAAAGTATGTAATGGAGGAGTTTTTCGTTGTAATGTGGCATGTCTCCTAAGTGTAGCATGTGTCCGAAAGCTACCAGTGTTCTCATCGTGACTAAGAGTTAGTGTTGTGCTTCCTGCTTTCTACAAAAATTGCGGTAATGTTACTTTTTGCGATATTGGAACTCTCCTAACTCTATTCTGCTCTTGAGTGCTTCATAACATGCTCTTTAGCTTGAAACACCCTTTTGCAATTGCACTTGAGGTGTTTTTTATCTTCACCGAGATGGCTCTGCCTTCACAAGATTACCCAAAAGGCTATATATGATAGTAACTGCCGCGGTTGATGGCACAGCAAACCTGGCTGAAGTAACTGCCGCTCTACTAATATCAAGGTCATTTCATTTACTTCGTAGAGATATACTATAAAAATTCCAGGGTATTTCCTCGAGTCATAATATTATACGACGGCACTAGCTTTCGGGAAAGTGGAACTGTAAGTCCGACTTCTTCGATGCTTAAAATTATTAATGTCTTTTGCTTTCCAGGTTTTTAGTGGAAATCAATCCATACTTTAATAAAACAAAAAAGAGAATCTCAATTTGCCTTTTGTCGGAAAATCTTCGGCTGGATGAGAGACATATAAGTGAAAACGCGTCTGCTGGTCAAAAGTTATCTTGGGGGGGGGGGGGGGGAGAGCGTTAATTAGCAAAATGGGGATCACTTCCCCAGATGCAGGTGGCATTTTCCCCTGAACAGCTGACTGCCTAACGAAGACAGCGGTGTCGATTGACCAGAAGCGTAACCCGTTTCAGTAGGAACGATTACCGATAGTTTCTGCTCTTTTTAAAAACAAAAAGAGACGATATGTATATTTAACTGCATTTTTTATAAGGAAAGTATGTTCATTAGAGTTGAAAACATGCATTTAAGTTAGAAGAACAATCTTTTAAAAAACTCCCGCAGCTATATTGCGTATTCAACCTGAAAATAGTGAATTTTTTGAAAAAAAACACCGGATTAATTGCGTTTTCCCGGTAGCTAAAATTTTTTTCCAAAAACTTTTTTTTGTACCAAGCAACTCAAAATGAGTGAATACATAGGAAAGTGCGTGTACCAAGTCGAAAAAAAAAACTTTTATTTTTATGACATACCCTACTGTATATATCTGTACATATCTATCTATTGTTTGCCAATCTATTATCCTATATCTATCTGAATATCTATCTATAGCTGTCGGTCTGCTTATCTATTTATATCTATGCATTTATCTCTATATATATCTATATATTTCTATATCTATGTAACTCCCTATCTATAAATCCTATCTAACGGCTGTCCCGTCGAAAGGAGAAAAAGACTAAAAGGGCCAAGCTCCACATTGAGGTAAAGCAGAAAAATAAAGCAGAAACGTAAAATGGATTAAATAGTGTTCCTATGGAAAGTAGCCGGATTTTTGGTTTCTGCCTTCGGTTTCGGTCGCGTTTTCAGCTGATGTGGCGCAGGGCCCAAACTGTTTTAATTGCAGGCATTTTGTTTTCCCCAAATGTCCCACCGATTGGTTTCATCGCCGAGTTAATGAGCACTTTTCATTATCTCTCCTCCTCTCTCTCCTAATTAAGAGCTTATTTGAGGAGACACTTCGATTTTCCTACATTTTCCTCCGGTTACATTTTATCTTTGCCACCATTCAAAATGTTTCAACAGGAGTGCTTTTAAAATCTTTAAAAGCATCTTGAGACTGCGTTCAGAAAAGAAAGTGCTGTTGCTGCATCGTAAAAAATGCATGCTTTTTTTTTACTGTACAATGCAGCTAAATTAATAGTAATAAACTGTAAAAATTGCTAATTTTACAGCACTAAACTGTAAAATTGCTAATTTTGCAGTATAAGGGCCATGCTCCACATCGACGTAAAGCAGAAAAATTAGGCAGAAGCGTAAAATTTATTCAATGGTGTTCCTATGGAAAGTACCCGTATTTTCGGTTTCTGCCTTCAGTTTCGGTCGCGTTTTACATTGATGTGGAGCATGGCCCTAAGAAACTAAAATTGCTTATTTAACAATTTATTATCGCGCATTTTACTGTTGGAACCAGGGACGTCATTTCAAGTTTTTTCAGGGGGGGGGGGCAAGGGTAAAAACACAATACAATTTCACCAGAAAACAACAAAAACCACGCCCACTTATATGTAAATACATTAATTTCTCAAAGTGAGGGGGGAATGACCCCTCCTGCCCCCCCCCTAAATGACGGGCCGACTGGAACCTCTGCTGCCATTATTATACTGTTGTCTTTACATTATAATACAGCTACATTCTACGGCAATAAACTGCAAAATTTCTAACTTAACACTAAGAAACTGTTAGATTGCTAGTTTTAGTTTACTACTGTGCACTTTACAGTTTTAAATTGGATCCTTGACTGCAAGTTTTATACTGTAAAAACAACAGTTCCTTTTTTTGCAGTGTAACTCGTGAAAATAATTATTGGGTTCTATCCGGGGTTTGAAAAAACCCGGGGTTTTGAAACAGCCCTGCCCACATGCGTTTTTGTTGAAAAAACTGGTTTTTTTCGGGCTTTTGATGAAAAACACGGATTTTTCGGGTTTTTTCAAAAATAATTTCAATACGATCCTCTATTCAC
Source organism: Uloborus plumipes (assembly GCA_038373865.1). Lineage (NCBI taxonomy): Eukaryota > Metazoa > Arthropoda > Arachnida > Araneae > Uloboridae > Uloborus > Uloborus plumipes. Next base: position 33,946 of record JAXGGA010010300.1, on the reverse strand, counting down.
ACATTGTGTACCAAACTACTGACTGCTTGCTACTTTTACTTTTCATGGAATCAGAGGAATACTGAAGAGAGGTCACTGAGTGACCTCCTAAAAAAAATCTTATTCCGCAAATTTGGAAACAGCATTGTAATGTTGAATTTTAAAAAAATGATTTCATATTTTAAATTGATATTGAACAGAATTTATAGATTTGAAAAACTGTCGCTTATTTTGATCTTATAAATATTAGAAAAATAAAAACGAATAGTGTAAAATTCACGTTTAGTTGTATTTCTAGTACCTAATAAGTTGTCAGAAAAGGAAGATTGTAATTACTGGACCGGGTACTGATTAAGATTAAATATTGTAACAAACTAAATATTATAACTAACTGACTAATGGGTCAATCCATGTCAAATCACCCAGGAAAACGGGATTTTGTAACCCATGTCCTCGGATTTTGATAAAACTTGGTGTATTTATTATTTTTATGGTGGTAAGTAACCATATGAATTCTTTTGCCCAATGTGTGATCTGGTTTTTGTTTTACAGGCCGTCAAACTTTTCAAAAAATTGCATTTTTTGTCAACCGCTAAGCCTAATCTGCATGTATACGTATCTATTCAGTAAATTGTGACGGGTGCAGAAATCGTTTAATATCTCTAAAAATTCTCAGACATGTTGCTGAAAGTATGAAGATTTAATAAAAAAAATACTTAAAATTTATATAATATAATTTTGTTTGAATAAATTTTGAATAAACTTCTACCAGCAATTTTTTATTGTAAAAAACATGAGGTTACTTAAGTGGCATTTCACGAAAAGGCGGAGATTCTATTCAATAATGGAAGCATTCAAAATGAGTCTGAAGGTGTGTTTTATCATTGCAAAGAATAAAATTAGTGGTTTTTTACGTTTTCTCGTTGCTATTGCGCAATATACACATTTCAGTACCAAAATTTTTGAAAAAAAGTTCTAGTCATTTTCCTAACCTAAATTCCACTGAAAAGCAAACATACCTTTATTTTTAAGTGCATTTACAGCCCTATTATACTACTTAAAAATCATCTTAATCCCTTATTAAGCAGAAACAAAAGTGAGAAATAATTTATGACTCCCAAATTCAGTTGTTAAGTTCAGCAAAACATCAGTTGTATAATAAAGATGTGCAAAACATGAATTTACTTTAGTGGCTTTTTCATGAAGAGGCGGAAGTCATATTTAATAATAAAAGCCTTCGAAATAAACCTAAAGGTGTGTTCTATCATTGCAAATAATAAAATTAGTGGCTTTTTTCGTTTTCTTGTTGCTATTGCACAATATACAAATTTCAGTACCAACATTTTTGAAAAAAGTTCTAGTTATTTTCCTAACTTAATTTTCAACATTTTATGTGAAAAGTAAGCATTGTTCATGCCTTTGTATCATAAAAAGTATTGTATTTAGTTTTAATGCTTTATAATTATATTGAATGTGCGAAGAAGAAATAGGATAGCCCAATCTTTGAAGAAAATATAAAAAAATGAATGAAAATGTGAAAAATATGAGTTTCCGGATATTATCGGATTGTTTGCCTTTGAAGTGTTTAAGTGATCCTGTTTTCAGCAAATTTAAGGAATATACTGTTTGATATTTTAACGCTCGACCTTCCTTGCATTTGCGCATTTATCAGGTATCTTTTTATTTTATCAAAATATGGGTGATAGTTATAAGAGGGGTGAAGAATGAGTGGATAAAGCACTGAGTAACCGCCCCTTTTAGCCAAGTTGGAGACGAAAATCTTCTTACAAAGCAAAGAGAGCCGAAGAAAAACTGGTAGCTAATGTGAAATTAGAACACCAGCGAGCGACCGCACTTGGTACGGTACAACTCGTAAACGATGTACCGTACCAAGTGTGGTCGCTCGCTGGTGTTCTAATTTCACATTAGCTGCCTGTTTTTTCGGCTCCCTTTGCTTTATAAGATGATTTTTGCCTCCAACTGGGCTAGTTTCGTATTCCATGCTGATGAGTGCATAATAAGCACGAAACTGCAGTCAATGGATCGAAATAGCCGAGTTGGTGGTGTATTGCATGTTTCTGTCTTAGCCCTTGCTTAGGGGCGGTTACTCACTGCTTTATCCACTCACATTCTATATCCCTCTTATCACTATCACCCATATTTTGATAAAATAAGAAGAGACCTGATACATGCGCAAATGCAAAGAAGGTCGAGCGTTAAAATATCCAACAGTTTATTCCTTAAATTTGCTGAAAACAGGATCACACAAACACTTCAAAGACAAACAATCCGATAATATCCAGAAACTCATATTTTTCATTATCATTTTTTCTTCAAAGATTGGGCTAGCCTATCTCTTCTTTGCACATTCAATATAATTATAAATCATTAAAACTAAATACAATACTTTTTATGTTACAAAGGCATGAACAATGCTTACTTTTCACATAAAATGTTGAAAATTAAGTTAGGAAAATAACTAGAACTGTTTTCAAAAATGTTGGTACTGAAATGTGTATATCGTGCAATAGCAACAAGAAAACGAAAAAAATACACTTATTGTATTATTTGCAATCATAGAACACACCTTTAGGTTTATTTCGAAGGCTTGTATTATTGAATATTTCTTCCGCCTCTTCATGAAAAAGCCACTAAAGTAAATTCAGGTTTTGCACATCTTTATTATACAACTGATGTTTTGCTGAACTTAACAACTGAATTTGGGAGTCATAAATTATTTCTCACTTTTGTTTCTGCTTAATAAGGGATTAAGATGATTTTTAAGTAGTATAATAGGGCTGTAAATGCACTTAAAAATAAAGGTATGTTTGCTTTTCAGTGGAATTTAGGTTAGGAAAATGACTAGAACTTTTTTTCAAAAATTTTGGTACTGAAATGTGTATATTGCGCAATAGCAACGAGAAAATGTAAAAAACCACTAATTTTATTCTTTGCTATGATAGAACACACCTTCAGGCTCATTTCGAATGCTTTCATTATTGAATAGGACCTCCGCCTTTTCGTGAAATGCCACTTAAGTAAACTCATGTTTTTTACAATAAAAAAATTGCTTGTCGTAGTTTATTCAAAATTTATTCAAACAAAATTATATTATATAAATTTTAAGTATTTTTTTATTAAATCCTCATACTTTCAGCAACATGTCTGAGAATTTTTAGAGATATTAAACGATTTCTGCACCCGTCACAATTTACTGAATAGATACGTATACATGCAGATTAGGCTTAGCGGTTGACAAAAAATGCAATTTTTTGAAAAGTTTGACGACCTGTAAAACAAAAACCAGATCACATATGGTCAAAAGAATTCATATGGTTACTTACGACCATAAAAATATTAAATGCACCAAATTTTACCAAAATCCGAGGTCATGGGTTACAAAATCCCGTTTTCCTGGGTGATTTGACATGGATTGACCCTAATGCCAATTTCTAGGCTTAGTATTGATCAAAATATTCACAATATTTGGTTAGTTTCTAAAATAAATGCTCTCTCAGTGCGCAGTAAACCCACAACCTTGAAAAAACCTACTTTACCAATATAGTGGGTTTTTAGAGTGGGTCCACCTGAAACCCGGATGGTTTTTTTTTGGACAGGGCCCGCTTTGGTGAGCCCTGGCTCTACCGAACGTAACACAGAAACAAAGTACAATTTTAACAGTATAATACTGGAAGCCGAGGTTCAAATATAAAACTGTAAAATACACATAGTCCAGTCAATCTATGCAAAAAAAAAGAGCTAAAATCGCAAATCACGATGTAGTTCTGAATTTTTAATATGTTGTTTGGGTCCCTTAGGGTAGTATAAATCTAAGTTTGCACCTTTCTAAAACTTGTGCTCGATGCGAAACTCGCGAAAAACTGCAAAATTTGCGGACATTTTTCAGTTTTTCCTTTATAACTCCTAAACTATGCAACTTTTGATTATACATGAATAGCCATTTTAAAGAACACTAAATTTGTAACAATTAAAGCTTAAGTGAAGTTCTATAGGACGAATAGTTTAGGGAATATTGTACTTCAAAAAATGTTGTTTTTTTTGCGAAAAGTGAAAAAATTATGCTTTGTTCATATTTTGGACCAAATATCAACATAAATTCCTATTCTACAAGACAAAAAAGGAACATGCAATTACAGTACATTTAATCAGCTTTCACTCAAGCCCAAACAGTAGTCTATAGGTTCGATATTTCATTTACAATAGCGAAAAATAAATGTTTAAAATTTTGAGAAATGAGCTGCAGGAAAAGAATGAAGTCTTTGTTCTGTCTCAAGATGTTTGTGCATTTTCTTCACCTTCGAGAACTGGAATGGCAAGGAAGTTGTAACAACTCTTTCCTTATTTAAATGAACATCTAGATCCAAAACACCTTCTTTTTCTGCAGCTTCGCAATAAGACCACAGCTAATAAAGACCCACAAAAGGAAAAAAAAAGAAAAACATTGAAGTAAATTAACCTGTAATGTTATTTTTTTAAGTTAAGAAAATAATATTTTAATGCGGTGTTACCCTTTTTATACAACTCTATGCATTTTTCTGTTGTCCAGTGCTCTCCTATTCTAATTAGAAAGCAATTTTTCTCATTTCTCAAAAAAAATTTCAATTTCCGAAGATTTGTTTTTCCTCAATCGTAAATGAAATGTTGAACCTACAGACTTTTTTCTAGGCTTAAATGAAAGCTGATTAGATGTACTGCAATTAAATGTCTATATTTTGTATTGTAGAATAATAATTTATGTTGATATTTAGTTCAAAATATGAAAAAAGCATTTTTTTTTTTTTTTTTCATGTTTTGCAAAAAATGACAAATTGTTGAAGTACGATATCTCCTAAACTATTCGTCCTACAGAACTCCACTTGAGCTTAAATTGTTGCAAATTTAGTGTTCTTTAAAATGGGTAGGCACACGTTTCATCAAAAGTTGCATAGTTCAGGAGTGATAGGAGAAAATCTGATAGGGATCAGTCAGGATAAGACTACAGCCAACAAGAACCATTATAAAAATAGCAAAAAATGAGTGAAAATGATCTGTAAATTTTTTTTTTAATTTTTAAAATAATATTTTAATAGTGTTACCCTTTTAATACCCTTCTACGCATTTTTTTACTGTCTATTGCCCTCCTATTCTTATTAGGAAACGATTTTGCTCATTTCTCAAAATTTTAAATATTTATTTTTCACTATTGTAAATGAAATATCATACCAACTACAGACTACTGTTTGGGCTTGAATGAAAGCTTATTAAATGTACTGTAATTGCATGTTCCTTTTTTGTCTTGTAGAATAGGAATTTATGTCGATATTTGGTCCAAAATATGATCGAAGCATAATTTTTTCACTTTTCGCAAAAAAACTCTATTTATTGAAATACAATATCTCCTAAACTATTCGTCCTATAGAATTTCACTTGAGATTAAATTGTTACAAATTTAGTATTCTTTAAATTGGCTATTCACATGTATAAGTTGCATAGTTTAGGAGTTATAAAGGAAAAACTGAAAAATGTCCGAAAATTTTGCAGTTTTTCGCGAGTTTCGCAGCGAGCACAGGTTTTAGAAAGATGCAAACTTAGATTTACACTACCCTAAGAGACCCAAACAACATATTAAAAATTCAGAACTACATCGCGAGTTGCGATTTTAATGTCTAATTTGACTGGACTAACAGTAGTACACTGTAAAACTAGCAATTTACAGTTTATTGCAGTAAAATTTAGCTGTGTTATACTGTGAAAACAACAGTATAATGCTGTGAAAATAACAGTATAATACTGGCAGCAGAGGTTCCAGTTTATAACTGTAAAACGAACGGTAATAAACTGTAAAATTAGCAATTTTGTAGTTTATTGCTGTAAAATTTGCAATTTACAGTTTAGTACTGTAAAAGTAGAAATTTTTCAGTTTAATATTGTAGAATTAACAATTTTTAAAGTTTATTACTATAAAATTAGCTGTATTATACTGTAAAACCAGCATTCATTTTTAACAGTGTAGGTGAATAGGATGCACTGTTCTTTCCCCCTTTATCTTAGCCCCTTGTGTAGGTGGCGCTATCAGTTCTTAATCGAGTCTTACAATCTAAAGGCTTGGTCTCCTGGAACGCGACAATTTGGTTTCCTAGGAGTAAAATCGTCGATCTCTGGCGAGGCGACAGACGCCGCCGCCTTCTGTGCATGCGCCTGAGCCGCAGATTGACGTCGCTTCACGCCACGCTCCAATCAAACTAGTTCTGATTCCAGTGTGCGTCGCGCCCGGCGTCAGCGACGATTGTCGCGTTCTAGGAAACCAAGCCTTTAAGCTTAAACTTCTCAAAATAGACGGGACGTTACGATTGTACGTCGTTTCTCACTTATACCTTGCTTCATTCCTGTCCTTTGAACAACGTATAAACGATTATTTACTGTATGTTGTTTAAGGAGGGAAGTTTTTAAATACGTCTTATGATCTGAAGATATAATCGCCTATCTATCTATCTAATGTGCATATCAAACCATCTATCTGTCTATTTATCTCTTTATCTATCTATATATCTGTGTCTCTGCACTGCCAAAAATAACTTGTTGTTTTTACAGTATGATACTGAACGCAGAGGTTGTAGCTTAAAACTGTAAAAGAGCAATAAAGTAATAAACTGTAAAACTAGCTATTTTACTGTTTATTACTGTAATAATAGCAATTTTATAGTTTATTACTGTAAAATTACTGTAATAATAGCTGTATCATACTGTGAAAACAACATTCATTACAGTGTATCAATCTACTTTCCAATCTATCTATTTATAATGTCTATATCTATATGCATTTGGGTTCTAGCCGTCTATCCATCTGTCTATATCTATATATTTATATACATTAAACTGTCGATTATCCGGAAGCGGATTATCCGCCAGTTTCCACGACAAGTGTTCCTTTCGAAAGAACGTAAAACTCGTTAAGTTGTCATCAACCGAAAAGTGCGGTGTACTACATCCAATAAATTGTTTTACCTGGGCGTTATCGTAACTACCACTTTTTTATAGATTTTATATGCTTGAGAACCTCAAATACAAATAATTTTTTATGCTGTACCTATCGTCACTGTTAGTAGATATACCTTTTAAGCACAAGGTAATAATTATTAAACTTATTTTATGCTTTTTAAGAGTATCCGCGATACCCGAGCCACCCAATTCCGCGGATAGTTGGGAGTGTACTGTGTATATATATATATTTTTCTGTCTGTCCAATATCCGTCTATCAATCTATCAATTTGCCTGTTTATCCATCTGTCTACATATGTAAATGTATCTATTTATCTGTTTGTATATTTTATATATTTATCTATCTGACTGTCCATTTATTTATATCTATTTATTTATCGATCTGTCTTTCTATCTATATCTATATATATATTTATCCGTCTACCCCGTCTGTCAGTCTTCGTCCATGTCTATTCATCTATGTCTTTCCGTCTGTCTGTCTTCCTATCAATATATCTATCTCTCCATATGTGTTTACCTATCAGTCTGTCTACCAATCTATCAATCTTTCCATACATTCTCCTACCTATCCATCTATTTATATGTCAGAGTTCGCCAAAGACTGGAAAAACCCACCCTGGTTTTTCCGGGTTGACCTACCTGAAAAAACGCACTATGTTAGTAAAGTGTTTTTTTTTTTTTTTTAAATTTACTGCATATTGAGCACATTTATTTTGGAAAAAAACTAAACATTATAAACATTTTGATTGAAAATAAGCCTAGAAATTGGTATTGATCATTTTAGTTATATTAATTAGCTTGTTACAATATTTACTGTCGGTCATTACCTGGTCCAGAAGTCGCCCTCTTCCTTTCTTGACATTTTATTAGGTACTAAAAATAAAACTGCATGAAAATTTCACATTTGTTTGCATGGTTTTTTAAAAATGCTTAGAAGATCAAAGTAATCAATAATTATTCGAATAAATTAAATTCATTATCAATTTAAAATATAGTATCCATTTAAGAAATTCAGTGTCACACTGCTTTTTCTAAATTTGCCAAATGAGATTATTTTAGGACGTCACACAATGACCTCTCTTCAGGCAGAATTCTCCCCTGAGTCTAGGAAACGTTAAAGTGGGGGAACAATGTTTTAATAGAGAATGTTATTAAAATAACTCTTGAAAAAACTCGAAAAGGCCCGGGTTTTTTCAAACCATGATATACAGGGTGTTTCAGAATTCTACTTAATACCCGAAATAAGTTGATATTTTTTGCTCAAAATTTAAGTTTGAGTTTAAACTTTCGGAATCTGTTACGAAAATACAAAAAAAAAAAAAAAAAAAAAAAAAAACGGTAAAAAGTAGTTGTTTTTAGCTCCAAAGTCTAAAGCGCCCTCTGTCGACAATTTTTGAAAATTATCCCAATCATTTTTTTTCGAGAAAAAACATCTATTAAGAATATTTTTAGTGAAAACGGCGAAAGAATCGATCAATTTTTCCGTGTTTTATAATTTTTTAAAAATTTTAACCCCAAACGTTAACCGCCCCTATCTCCGTCGGAAATCATTTTGGACAACCACTTTTTTATGTCATATTATTTGTCCTGGTGTGTAGTATCTCCCCTTAAATTTTTGCCGTTGAATTCTGAAACACCCTGTCTGTCCATCTGTCTATATATCCGTCTATCTATCTGTCTATATGTTTATCTATCTGCCTATATCTACAGCCGCGGATCTAGAGGGGGGGTAATGCCATGACCCCCTCCTTAACCGACAAAATGTAGCAAAAAATTGCATTTTTGATATTTATATTACAAAAAAATTACCAATCCCGCCATTTTTGCACCAAAATTGCACTTTGCCCCCCCCCCCACCACCCTTTTAAAAATGACTCCCTCCTTAATCAGAAGCTGAATCCGCCCTTGTATATCTATCTATCTACAGATCCATCCATCCATCCATCCACACAACTTCGACGCGAACAACCGCAAGGGAAAACAAGAGAGTTAGTTACATTTTATCTGGGCCACCCCACCACTCAACATGTTTCAACAGGAGTGGTTTTAAAATCTGGAAGTGCATCTCTTCCTCTCTCCCCCCATTTCTCCGCATCGCGATCGGCCGAGAGCAACAGGATCCCATCGATCGTCTGCCGAGAGGGAGGGGGGAGGGGCGTGAATATAAATGGAACCGAATATCACGCGACGAATGAACACCGCCGAGGTCGATAAATCAATGTGTCAAGTGCGAGGGAATGTGACACACTGCAGTCGCAACAAGTGGGGGGGGGGGGGGGGGGGGAGGTCGGTTCGCGATCACCTGTGTGTGTGTGAATGGGCGCAGCAAAAGGGGGCAGAGAGGGGCAACTCACCCCCTTGATCAGACCCAGGGGCACTCCGATGGGAAGTCCGATTTCAAACTTATTCATTTGTTAATTAAATTATTTATTAATTTAAGTTATTTACTGATTTTTTAACAAAAATTACTCATCCATTTATTTTTTAAATTTCATTTATTCATTGTATTTTTTTATTATTTATTTATTTTGTGTGTGTGTGGTTGGAATGTCCGGAAGGGGCAAAAAGGGATTCTATTCTACACTCCTTCAGACTGCAAAACATGAATATAATACTGGCAGCCGAGGTTCCATTTTGAAACTGTACTATGCACAGTAATAAACTGTAAGACTAGCAATTTTACACTTTCTTACTGTAAAGTTAAAAATTTTACAGTTTAATTGCCGTAAAATTTAGCTGTATTATACAGTGAAATAAACAGTATAATACTGGCAGCAGAGGTTCCAGTTTAAAACTGTAAAATGCACAGTAAAAAAATGTTAAATTAGCAGTTTTACAGTTTATTACAGTAAAGCAGCAATTCTACAGTTTTTGGGTAAACTGTAGCAATTTTACAGTTAATTACTGTAAAATTAGCATTTTTTAGTTTGTTACTATAAAATTACCTGCATAATACTGTTGTAATAACATTCATTTTTTACAGTTAATTACTGTAAAATTATCATTTTTTAGTTTGTTACTATAAAATTACCTGCATAATACTGTGGTAATAACATTCAATTTTTACAGTGAACTAACCACAACTTCCCGAATCCAATCATCAATCAGAGACCCAAAATGGCGGCCGACCTTCCATCACCGTCCGCATGGGGGCGGAAGAAGCGATGATGTTTCACAACGACGTAAATGGGGGGGGGGGACTTTAATGTCGCAAATGACGCTAAAATAGACGCTCAAAAGACGCTTTTTTAGGGAAATCTTTTAAGTTTTCGCCGGAGCAGTTGTTGACGAGAAAATTTAATTAAGGCTTTTAATTTGACAAAGACGTTTTTCTACTTGTCACCTGTCGCTTAATTCCCGCGAAAGGAGTTTTGTAGCTCGTTTGTGTGTAGGGTCATTTTTACATCCTGGAATCTTCGATGGTTTTTTTTATTTTAAATTTATTTCGTGATATATAGTTTTTTCTTTGAGTTTTATTCTTGAATTGTTACACTAAAAAATGAATGTTTTTTTACAGTATAATACAGATAATTGTACAGTAATAAACAGTAAAAATTGCTAATTTTACAGTTTATTATCGTGAATTTTACAATTTTAGATTGGAACCTCTGCTACCAGTATTATACTGTTGTTTTTATAGTATATTACAGCTGAATTTTACGGCAATATACAGTAAAATTACGGCAATATACTGTAAAAAACGAGATGAAGATCAATTCTGTCTCAGCATTGGGCCCATAAATATGATGCCAACAGACAAATATCGCCAAGTTCCCTAATAATTAAAATCATTCGAATAAAAAGATACACAGAATTGAGTAAATCAGTAAAACTCCTGTATAAACAGTATGCTTTTTCTGCACTGCGAAAAATAAGCTGCTGTAAGTAGAGGTTCCAGTTTAAGACTGTAAAAACACCAGTAATAAACTGTAAAACTAGCTATTTTACAGTTTATTACAGTAAAACTAGCAATTTTACAGTTTACTACTGTAAAATTCGAAATTTTGCATTTTCTTACTATAAAATTTCTATAAAATTAGCTGAATTATACTGTAAAAAACATAAATTTTTTACAATGTCGTCATGATACAAATTTGAAGCGGCAAATTTTCTAACCTTCTCTTCGGCGAAAATAAGATAAAACATTTTATGTTAACGAATAAAAGAAGCCAAATCCAAAGCCTAACATCCACCCTGATGACAGTTGACACATAATTCAAGAATATTTTTATTATACTTATATACACGAACATAAACAAACATAACTACCAACTTCGTAGTGTTGAGTTAAAACAAAGTTCAAAAAAAGCAAGTGCTTCAGCAGGACTGCATCTATGCGATGCTTGATGTTAGAATAATAAAGATGGCCATTTTTTACAAATAAAATATTTTTATTTTAGGAAAACTACACGAAAACTGCAGAGCCAAATAAAATCTTAAGAACGACTTTCAAAAACTTTTGTCAAACTAATTTTACTGAGCGTGCAGGCGATTTTTTATTTTCTTGCACGCTCATTGAGTTCAATTAAATAATCACTTCACTTCAGTTCCCAACAGTAGCTTACTTAATAACACATCACCTCCGATACAGTTAACTTGTATTTACAGCATGATAATTTGCATATTCCATGTCTTCAGTTCAGTTCAAACAGTGGCATCTTACACACTAAATAAAAAAATAATCTGAATATGCAAATAAAGATTTTAAACTAAATGTACGTTCGAAATAAATAATTCTAACAAAATTAAAATGTTGCTATCTATGTAAGAAATACATGTTTTATCCGTCTATCTGTCTATCCATCTATCTGTCTATCTTTCTATCCATCTATCAGTCTATCTATCTATCTATCTATTTGTCTATCTATTTAGCTCCTATATCAGTGCTGTCCGTCTAGATAGATAGACGTATAGGTAGACAGATAGAAAGGTAGACAGATAGATAGATAGACATATAGATGGACAGATAAAAAGAAAAAGCATCTTTTCTTTTAGTGTGACCATGATACCAAATTGAAGCAGCATATACTCCAACCTTCTCTTAGGCGAAATTAAGATTAGACATTTTATGTTTACGAAAAAAAAGACGCCAAATCCAAAGCCGTGTTCGCCAACTATCCGGGTCACTCCTCCGAATGAATAAGTGAAGAGCTGCCTTCCCAGTTCCGGGCGCAGGAGATTTATTTCAATTAAAAGGACAAAAAAAAAAAAAAAAAAAAAAGAGACGTGATTGAAGAAGAGGAGAAACTTTCCCACATCGAACGATCTCCTAGGGACCCTACTTGCAAATGGCGCGAAAAAAAAAAAAAAAAAACAAAGGAAGAGTGGTTTTTGGCGTTGTTTGTTGGAAACATTTCTTTCACTTAGTTGAGAAAGGATTTTTGAATATCCTTGGATGGATTTCCTTAATTAATTCTGTTTTGGGTTTTAGTTTTGTACTGCAAAAAAAGAGCTGTTGTTTTTATAGGACAATTCTGGCAGCCGAGGTTCCAATTTAAAACAGTTTTTAACAGTTTCTTACTGTAAAATTAGCCATTTTATACCTTAGTACTGTAAAATTAGCAATTTTTACTTATAAATATTTCATTTATTTTTTATTCAAGCATACAAATACGATGCCGCTAAAGTGGCCAATTACTATACCGCTTCAATAATGCCTATGGCAGGAATTCAAGTGAAACACGGACAATCGCAACTCACTATTGCAATCGCAAATTCCCAAATTTGGATAAGTTGCAATCGCCATAAATGCTAATCGCACTGACGTCACTACGGGTGGAGCCAATAAGAGCTCACAAGCAGTCAGCGATCTCCTCTTATTCGCCAAGTAGGCTGTGACGTTTTATCTAGCTCGTTTTTCATAGGCAAACGTCACGCTGACGTCACGATGGATGTTTTTTTCAAGAAAAGTTCTAATGTAATTCACTTCCAGTAGCGATTGCAATATGCGATCGCCTGTTTCACTTGAATTCCTGCCTAAGTATTAACCATCCGGGTCATTGTAAGAATGAAGGCTTTCACGGCCGGTGTAAATATTAGTTAAGGATTCCGGGCTATTGTGCCGTGGTCTGAATGGCTTTAATCCATTCAGACCACGTTTATATCGGGACGACAAAACGGAGCGTTAATACAAGAATCAAAGAGCATCAGAGAAATTGCCGGCTGGGTCAGACTGAAAAGTCGGCGATCGCGCGGAGCACACTTTCAGTAATGGAATCCATGATATAAATTTCAAAGAGGCCAAAATAATTTCACGGACTTCAAATTTTTCCCCCAGATTGAATAGAGAGGCCATTGAAATTTTTAAACACCCAAATAATTTTAACAAGAAGGAGGAAGAAGTAAAAGTTAACGAGCTTTGGCATCCAGTCATCTGTCAATCCCGAGCCGGAAGGTAGAGGGTGCTGCGTTTTCAATTTAAAATCTTGCAGCAGTTCGAAATTTCGCATCAGTCGCCAAATTAATCAACGACTCCCATTGAAGATGACCGCCGCAGTTGCGATCGAAACGTATGGATTAAAACCATTCAGACCACGGCACAACAGCCCGGAATCCTTAACTAATATAATACATCCGGGTCATTCCTCCGCATTAAATAAGTGAAAAGCTGCCTTCCCAGTTCCGAACGCAGGCGATTTATTTCGATTAAAAGGACAAAAAAGAGACCAGGGACAGGTCCATTAATGGGACCAGGCCCAGGTCCCATTAATGTATGTGTATTGTAAATATATGGGCAATAATAATTTTACTTCAGAGGGTTGGAGTGAATTTAAATTTATTCAGTGGACTTCCTTCCATTTTAAATGCACGGGCATCACCGAGTGTGTACTGCTGGTATTACTATAAAATTAGCTGTAAAAACAACGTGTCTACAGTGTGTATAAACAATATTCTTTTTCTGCAGTGCAAAAAATAAGCTGCTGTTTTTACAGTATAATACTGGCAGCAGAAGTTCCAGTTTCAAACTGTAAAATCCACAGTAATAAACTGTAAAACTAGCTATTTTAGTTTATTATAGTAAAACTAGCAATTTAGTTTGTTACTGCAAACTAGCAATTTTACAGTTTTCTACTGTAAACAAGCAATTTTGCCGTTTATTACTATAAAATTACAATAAAATTAGCTGAATTATACCACAAAAAAAAAACATCTTTTTTTTTTAGAGTGTAGATATAAATACGAAAATAATATTAGGCATTTTATGTTTGCGAAAAAAAGGAGCCAAATCCAAAGCCAACCCTCCGGGTCATATCTCTGAATGAATAAGTGAAGAGCTGCCATCCCCATTCCGAGCGCAGGCGATTTATTTCAATTAAAAGGTCGAGAAAAAAGACACGTGACTGGAGAAGAGGAGAGAGACCTTCTCACATCGAATGATCTCTGAGGGACCCTACCTGCGAATGGCGCGAAAGAAAGAAAGAAAGAAGGAGGAAGAGTGGTTTTTGGCGTTTTTTGTTGGGAACATTTCTTTCACTTAGTTAGGAGAGGGCTGCTGAATATCCTTAGATGCATTTCCTTAATTCTTTCTATGCTAGGCCCAGGTCCAGCTTGAGATCAGGAGCGCCCCGATGGGTGGTCATGGGAGGTCATTGTGACCTCCCAATAATTTCCAAATTCGGCACATTTTCCTGACGACTCAGCAATTTGAAGACAACGTTGCAACATTGAGATTATTTATTCTTTTTAGCTTTTATAATTGTATTTTAAAAGATGCCTAGGTTTTTTTCTTCGCACTAAATGTTAACCATGTGCGACATGTGTGCAATGTGCGTATTATCATTCGGTAAAATTGGATCTTCATTCGCCAAATTGATAATCCCTCCAAAAAATTTTAGTTCGGCGCGCCCCTGATTGAGTTTCTAGATAAATTATGTTAACCCATGAATGCCGGACATTTTTTACAAAAAGATATTTTGTATACTAGTTACAAACAGTATTTAATGGACTGGAAAAATAATTTAAAAAATGTGTAAAAATTAATTTTTTTATTAAGGAAAGAAAAATCGTCCCTTGAAAGTTACGATAGACCCCAGAGGGTACATACTTTTTTTACTAAAACTTCTTTCTGCCTACGATATAATATTCAAAGAGACATTTTATGAGAAAAAATAAAATCAGCAATTACAATAAACTGGAGGAAGCTGGGAATAACTTTGAAAACTTAGCTTTTTGTTCTTGAGATTGTGAACGATGACATTTTTGATAAAGGTCCTATTAAAACTACTACAGAACACATTTTACAATGATTATGTGCTGCAATCTGTTAAAAACGAATGGAAACAATACCAAGGTACTCATTGAACACTATTATTTGGTTGAAATGTTCATTTTGCGGAAATTTAGACCCTTTTTTGGACCGTCCCTAAAATGGACACTAGGCATTAATGGGTTAGAAATGTAATTATTTTCCGAAAAATTAAAATGTTGGAATTTAAGAATTGGCGAATTGGGTTCCTGCAGTTAAAAGTATACCTTTCATCCACTGATATTAATAGAATTAAAAAAAAAAAAAAAGCCATGCAAGAAAACACTTTCATTTTCCCAAGTTACTATTTTTTTTAAAATTTTTTTAAATGTTCTATTTCTATAACAAAGCTAGGTCACACATGACGTCACCAACTAAGAAACTTTTTTGTAGAACCAGGCAGACGGAATCTGTTATCAGTCCATCTAAAACAAATAAAATGGTGGAAACAATAGCAAGGAAACTAATGCTGAGCGATGTAAAATAATATTTATTATATTTCATTGATATTGTAAAAGGGGAGTTCTTTTTTGGACATCCTTGGTCCTGGATATAAATGTAATCACGATACGGCTATAAATTTAGAGTTTTAGAATACTTATCTCTTCTTCAAGCATTCATAATGTGACACCCGGCAGGATGAAAAAGTTCATAGAACTCACACAATACTTACAACCCTTTTTAATATATTAGCACAGCATTGTGACAAATGATATAAAACTCAAACTAATACCAAGAAAATGGCAAACGCTCCGCAAGTAAAACAGTCAAAGTCTTCACAGAAAAATTTCGAAAATAAGAATCTCTAGTTCCAAAACGCAAATCCATAAATAATAATAAATAATCAATCCATATACATAAAACAGAGAATATATGTGTGTGTGTGTGTGTGTGTGTGTGTGTGTGTGTGTGTGTGTGTGTGTGTGTGTGTGTGTGTGTGTGTGTGTGTGTGTGTGTGTGTGTATGTATGTTCCCAATACAAATCCACAGTTTACGCTGGATCTGGACTGGACTAAATTTAGCAGTACTAAAATTGGCCCGTACTTAGACACCCGAGAAGGGTCGTTCGAATATCAGTTTAACGACTCAAAATTGCTCTTTCTACTCGAAATAATTATCGGATGTTCTCAATTTTGGTCTCATTTTAAAGCCTGCGAAAAATATCCTTTAGGGGAATTTTCTTCTGAAGGTTTTGAAAACTCGGAACCGCTAACTTCACCCAGAAAAAAAGATACCGTCGTTTTTAAGAAGATCAATTTTAAATTGGATTTATTCATATCGTTTTCACGATCGTGAAATAAATTAAATAGCGTGAAATAAATTATTGATAACAAAAAGCGGGGATTGATAACAACTTGTAGAGGGGATTTAAAACTTTTTGGCGATTGATTCATTTTTCGTACTGCGCAAAGTGTCGACTTAAATCTAATCGGGACTTTTTTGACACGCGTTCCTTGACATAAATTTTATCCTCAAGGTATACCGGGCAGAGTCGGGCCACGCAGCTAGTAAATAAATAAAATATGCATGCATTGTATTACAAATAGGTGAGGGGGGATGAAACTGGCAATCTTTATGCCTGTTTGTAATAAGTGTTGAAAATGAAAAAAGAAAGACAACGAAAAAGTTTAAATATAATAAAAATCAATCAAAAAAAAGAAAAAAACGAAGAGCGCGGAGCGAAAAGAAGCGAGAATAACACAGAGGTCAGAGATTGTCTACCTCTGTACAGCGAGGAGACATTTCTCTCCCCTTCCTTCATCACCGCTTTGGTTGGGGACAAAGGGAAATTTTGGGCCAGATTGAAAAGTGCCCTCTTGGCAGATATTACAAGGGGTGTGTGTAATTACTCGATGTGGTGATATGTTCACCGCATTTAAAAACTCCGACTATACTCTTCCGCTTCACAGATCGCCAACAAAACCATTGTTTAGTCAAAAGGCGGAGTGTTTGTTGGTGCAGTTTTGTGTTTAAGCCATTATCTTAACAGCATACTCTTACTTTGGCAACATAGCCCGTGCTATAGGACCGAAATTTAAATTTTGAGCATGAAAGCTATTTTAAAAAAAGGATTTTGAATGAGAATGTTAAAATGTTTTGCATCGGTGTTGAACGCAATTTGAAAAAGAAAGAATTCATGAGAATAGTGAAATTTGCATTGGTATTGATGGCGATAACGAGCTCCGAAAAAAAAAAAAGCGGTGAAGTATTGTATTTTTCTGTTTAGCTAAGATATTTTCTGAGTATATTTAACAAGTTAATGGTTAATTACTGATATTAATAACATAAATAATAATTATCACACTTGGCATATATAGAATAGGTTGTCAGTCATACATAAACGTTATGGCACTACATTTATAATATAAAATTAATAAAAGAAACATTCATATGTCAAGAGTCTGTGGTTATTGCGGCATTTATTCCACTAAACGCATTTATTAAAAATTGTCACACTTGAAATTTAATAAAGACTGCCACACTATCGTAAAATTTAATAAAAACTACCACACTCACCGCTCTTCTTAATCCAGCGATTGCGATTGGCTAAAAGTGGAGGTTAGTCGAGGGCTAGCGTGCCTCTTCCGAGGGCCAGTGCTTGTTGGCCCACGGAGCTTGAATTTCGTTTTCAAAGCTGTGCGAAGCGCTAAAATTAACGGATTTTGAACTTTCTTGTGTTGTATTAGCAATGAGCAGGGTCAGGGTGGTGCTGAAGGTTTAAAATATGTGTTGCGCACTATGTTTTTTTTTTTGAACTGAAATACAAAACGATATATTTTAATTGTGTATTTTTTTCCTTCAATTTTTCTAGGTGGGCCCGGCCCACCCAGCCCATACTGAGGAGCAGACCCTGGTGTCTATTGATTTTTATCTATTTATATCGTTCTGTCACTTTCTATTTATCCATTACTTTTTAACTATCTCTGTCGATCTATTTCTTTTTATCTATCTATATCTTTCTATCAGCCTATCTTTTTTATCTATCTATATTTTTCTATCTAACCATCTATTTCTTTTTATCTTACCATATCTATTACTTTTTACGGATCTCTGTCTATCTATATCTTCCCATATGTCTATTTCTTTTTATCTAACCATATCGATTAATATTTTTCTATCCGTCTATCTATTTCATTTCATCTATTTGCTTGTCTATCTATTTTTATCTATCTGTATCGATCTATATCTATCTGTTTATCTATTTCTTTGTCTTCCACAAACAAAAGTTACTCTCCAAACCCAAGTGACAAAAAAAAAAAAAAAAAAAAAATACACACTTTCAAGCAGGAAAGAAATTCCAGGCTATTAAGCCGACTGCAAAGGGCGCCCCCGAGAACATTGCAGAAGTCCAAGCTCGATTGGCGGGAATTCTTCAACCCCCCTCCTCCCCCAACTTCCCCTCACAGGGTGTTGATTCCTCTGGATGAGTGCTCCTTGGGGATCCCCCCCCTCCCAGAGTAGAACAAAGAAGTTTTAAAAAGGTGACTGGCGATCTAAAGAATGGAGCCTTATGGGTTTCCTTTCTTTTATTAGATATAAGTTTTTTCTAAATTTATTGCATGCTCTATTTTTTACTGAATACGTATCTATTTATTATCGTCTGCAATGTTTATTTGTACCTTTTATTTTATTTATCGTTGGCTCCATTTTTTTATTTGATATTTATTTATTTATTACCATCTGCAGTATTCATATTCATTTGTATCATTTAATTTATTTATCGTCTGCTATAATTTTTACTTAATACGTATCAATTAATTCTGTACCTCAGAACCAGAACGACGTAAGTCCAAAAATGGCGATTTTCACTTTTTTGCTGCACTGTAAGTAGAATTTAATTCCGCATTGCCCCATAAGACCATTATTCTAGAAAAGAAATTCTTTTACAATTATTTAGCAGTGTAAACTAAACAATTGTAAAAGAATTTACAATTATTTAGAAATTCTTTTACAATATTTAGAAATTCTTTTACAATTATTTTAAAACAGCTCGAGACCCCTCTTTTGCATGCACTCGACAACTGTTTTCGCCCTCTACTGAAAAGTGACGAAAATGGACTTACGTTAGTCTGGTTCTGAGGTACAGAATTATGCTTCCCATGAGACATATCCGCCGCGTTTTTTCCCTCCTTTCTCGTACGACGGGACTGATCCGCCGATTGAGTAAGTAGAGTGTAATATTGGCGAAGAAAAATTGGCAAAGTTTGAATACATAAACGCTCCATCCTGTGTTTTTCTGATTTCTTTGTTTTTTTATGTTCTGAAAGAACGTGAATTTCGTGTTTATAAAGTCAGGAATTTCTCGTGCTCATAGTGCTCTGCATTTTTCACCTTGACGTTGGATTTTTTTTTTTTTTTTTTAAGAATAAGGAGAGTGTTACGCGTTTGTAGCTTTTAGCATATTTAATAGAAATGAATACACAGCATGACATCACCTCCCTGTAATGATGTATAGAAGAAAGGTAGGGATAAAAGGAGAGGCAGGGTAAGGTAAGGATAAATTTTGCGGCGGAAATGTCCTATTTCCGGAATTATCGCCTGCAATGTTTATTGTATCATTTAATTTGTGCATTCATAAGCTCACATTTTTTTTTTGCATTGAATAAGGCGCTCCTTGTAGCGCCGAAACACGTGTCTGCAGAATCCCTGCTTGTTTGTGCTTTTTAGCCTACTTTCTCCCGTTAAAAATAAAAGAAAGACGAAAAAAGTATTAAAAGTAGCTTAATGCATCTAAAAAATATCGCCAAGTCCAAAAAATGTCGCCAAGTTAAAAAAATATCGCCAAGTTCAAAAAATATCGCCAAGTTAAAAAAATAAAAAGGTAAAATGAATATCGAAAAATTAAAAATTTGAAAGTAGGGTATTGAGATGGGGAATTTGTGTGTCGGTCGGTCGGTCGGTCGGTCGGTCGGTCTGTCTGTCCCCCCCCCCTAATAACTTTTAATTGAACATTCCGATGTGGACAAACTTTTTTTTGTTGGAAAGATCTCGGCGAGTACAGCTCATTCCCATATTTGGTTTTTCGATTTGAACAATTTTTGGTTCAATTTGGAACCGTTCAAACAACCTGTCCCGCGATGCTAACTTTTGAGTGAACAGTCCGATCTGAACAAACTTTTTTTTGTTCGAAAGATCTTTTCAGGGATACTTCATTCCCTTATTTACATTTTCGATTTGAACAATTTTTCGTTCAACATTGAACCGCTCAATCAAGCTGTCACCCCTAATAACTTTTGAATGAACAGTCCGATTTAAACAAACTTTTTTTTGTTTGAAGCATCTCGGCAAGGATACTTTATTACCGTATTTAAATTTTCAATTTGAACACTTTTGGTTCAACATTGAACCGTTTAAGCAACCTTTCTCCACCTAATAACTTTTGAGTGAACCGTCCGAATGGAATAAATTTTTTTTTTGTTCGAAAGATCTCAGCAAGTGCAGCTCATTCCCATATTTGATTTTTCGATTTGGACAATTTTTGGTTCAACTTTGAACCGTTCAAACAACCGGTCCCGCGATGCTAACTTTTGAGTGAACAATCCGATTTGAACAAACTTTTTTTTGTTCGAAAGATCTTTTCAAGAATACTTCATTCCCGTATCTACATTTTCGATTTGAACAATTTTTCGTTCAACATTGAACCGCTTAATCAAGCTGTCACCCCTAATATCTTTTGAGTAAACAGTAGGGTGGAGCGAAAAAAAATGAATTTTTGATTTTCGTAAACGGGTACCTTTCATTTACTGTGAATGAGGATAAGTAACAATTCTGTAAAATATTTCACTTTTGTGACGTCATCTTTAGTCTGCGCATTTTGAAAATGTTCAAAGTTTGAAATGATCAAAAGTTTTGAAATTTTTGATTTTTTTTAGATTTTTCAAATTTTTTAAAAAAATATTGCAAATGTTAAAACTAGTGACTGGTGGTTATTAAATGGAAGAAAAAGATTTGAAATATACAAGGAATTTTTTAAAACCATTTTAGAATATGATTTCAGTTCGTGCATTAAGCTCAAAGTTCATCAAATTTCCCAAAATTTCTGATATTTTCAACATTTTTTAACTCAGTATTTCCTCTCAATATTCGCTTGAAGTGTCTTCAAAACTGTTTTTATTCATTTTGTTATTACTTTGAACCCATAAACTCTTCGCTAGCTCTTGTGGAACTACCCAGGACTCACCACGAGGAGGTGACCGCACTTCTAGTCCTACACGTGAACTCTTCCTTCCAACCAATGCGAGCACGCATTTACATTTCTTAGATACTCTTTCACAGTTAAATTGTTCCTTTGTGTCGTAATTTGATCAAATATTTGTGTCAGATATCCTGGTTTTTACTAAACTTTTTCTTTTCCTGTGATTATATACCAATTTTGAAGAGCTTGTGACCCATTTGACAGCTCTTTCAACTGATTGAGTCTTGAATGGCAGTTTAAAAAGAGCGCATTCAGAAATCATATTTAAATTCTCAGCTTCCATAATCTTTGTAAATATTGCGTTAAATTACCTGTGAAAGGAGGCTTTGTAATTTCCACATCATGACAAGAAATCATATCGATGTATACTGACTTTTAATTTATGCATGTAATGTATAAAAATAAATTTTTACCTATTTTTGGGATCTAAAGCGTTCTCACTTGTTTTCTTGTTTGTTTTCTAGTCTTTTAAAACAAGTTTCTTGATATGCACAAGTTTCTCTTATGAACTAACTAGATTATTTCCCGGCGTTGCCCGGGTGCTTATTAATACAACATAGCTCTAAAAAATATTTGAATGAATTCTATCCACATGGGAATATAAAAACTTATTTCATGCTAAAATGAAGTAGGTGAGCCTAAAATTGATAATTTATTGTTCATCGTAATCTGTGTTGGGAAATACTCCTATTTAATTGTGTTAAATTTTATCAATTTGTATGCTTAAAGTCTTATCTCTGTTACTCCATCTATTCAAAATTGAAAGAAAATAGCCATTTTGAGACAAAAGATTTGAATTTTGAGCTTTTTGGATTTTTTTTTAATTTCAAAACCCCTGCCTACGTGAATTATAATGCATCTCTGTGCCAAGTTTGTTGAAAATCCGACGAGAACTATGGATTTGTATAAGGAACAAACATACATACATCCATTTATATATACACTGAAGTGACAAAAGTCATGGGATAGCAATATGCAAATTTTCAGATGGCAGTAGCATCGCATAGAACAGGTATAAATGCGCAGTGCTTTTACAGAGCTTTCATTTATGTTCAAGTTATTCATGTGAAGAGGTTTTAACGTGATGATGACCGCACGACGTGAATTAACAGACTTTGAACGCGGAATGTTAGTTGGAGCTAGACGCATGGGTCATGCCATTTCGGAAATCGTTAGAGAATTCAACATTCCCAGATCCACTGTATCAAGAGTGTGCCGAGAGTATGAAATTTCAGGCATAACATCCCACCATGGACAGCGCAGTGGTCGACCGCCTGCACTTAAAGATCGAGACCGGCGACGTCTGCAAAGAGTCGTAAATTCTAACAGACAAGCAACACTGCGTCAAATCACCGTAGAAATCAATGTGGGACGTACAATGGACGTGTCTGCTAGAACTGTGCGGAGAAATTTGGATTTCTTGGGCTATTCCAGCAGAAGACCGACTCGAGTGCCTTTACTGACAGAACGACATCGCTTGCAGCGACTCTCGTGGGCACGTGAGCATATCGGTTGGTCCCTAGATGAATGGAAAACCGTGGCCTGGTCCGATGAGTCACGATTTCAGCTGGTAAGAGCCGATGGTAGGGTTCGAGTGTGGCGCAGACCCCACGAAGCCATGGACCCAAACTGTCAGCAAGGCACTGTTCAAGCTGGTGGTGGCTCCGTAATGGTGTGGGCTGTTTTTTCATGGCATGGACTTGGTCCTCTAGTGCGACTGGACCGAACATTGACTGGAAATGCTTATGTGCAGCTACTTGGAGATCACTTGCAGCCATTCATGGACTTCATGTACCCAAACAACGATGGGATTTTTATGGATGACAATGCGCCATGTCACCGGGCCACAACTGTTCGCAATTGGTTTGAAGAAAATTCTGGACAATTCCAACGAATGATTTGGCCACCTAGATCGCCCGACATGAATCCCATTGAGCATTTATGGGACACCATCGAGAGGTCTGTTCGTGCCCAAAATCCTGCCCCATCAACGCTTTCACAATTATGGACGTCTATCGAGACAGCATGGCTCAATATTCCTGCAGAAGACTTCCAACGACTTGTTGAGTCCATGCCACGCCGAGTTGTTGCACTTCGCCGGGCAAAAGGAGGGCCGACACGATATTAAGAGGTATCCCATGACTTTTGTCACTTCAGTGTATATAGATATCGATAACAGCATATTTCTTGGATGTAAAGTATACATTGTTTTGAATAGATGTGAATACAATTTTCTGCTTTTTCCCGGAGAGATAATCTTTATAATCTCACACAAATTCATAGCTAAATTAGTACCGTCTGCACTTCATCCTAAAAGAGCAAGGACACTTTTACCGTGAAAGTTATGAACTCTTTTAAAAATTATAATCTAAAAATTATGTTAACTGTAGTCAACATCTGGCTTGGGAAAGCTTTCTTAGACTTCTGTTTCATATTTTTTTGGATATTTTTCCAGTCAAAATTACCTTGCTCTCTGATGAAGTTACTGTTGCTCAGTACTTGAATCATTTTTATTGTAAAAATCAATCTGATCAATGACAAATTCTATAGGTTCATATTGAACTGATTTGAAAGTCTAACATGTTGTTTAACTTCGTCCAATAGGTCCAAAAATCACTTTGGTCCACTGGAAGGTCCATCTAGCTTTTGCAGAAAATGCAGCAAATTAAGTTCATTCAAATGTAATTGGCAAATGTCCCATTACCGAGGTCTACCAAGTTTTTCTTCCAGTTTCCGTATTACACCTTTGTATTTTCCTGTCTTTGTAGTGCATCAATCAAAACCAATGCAAACAATATCCTACTCAAAGAAACAATTTATTGTTCCTGACTTGTCTAAGAAATGTAAATGTGTGCTCTCATTGGTTGGAAGCAAGGGGAGCTCGCGTGGCACCCAAAGTGTTGCCACTTCCTCGTGGTGAGTCCTGGGTAATTTCAATAAGCAAGCAAAGAGTTGAGTAGTTCCAAAAAAACAACGAAATGATTAAGAAAATGTTTCGAAGGCACTTTAAGTAATAATTGAGAGGAAATATTGAATTATAAAGTTTCTGCTCAATATTGAAAATATCGGAAATTTCTGAAAATTTGATGAACTTTGAGCCTAATGCGCAGACTAAAATCATAATCTAAAATGGCTTTAAAAAATTTCTTGTATATTTCAAACCTTTTTCTTCCATTTAATAACCACCCGTCACTAGTTTTATCACTTGCAATATTTTTTAAAAAAATTTGAAAAATCTAAAAAAAATCAAAAATTTCAAAACTTTAGGTCAAATGCGCTGACTAAAGATTACGTCGCAAAAGTGAAATATTTTACAGAATTGTTACTTATCCTCATTCACAGTAAATGAAAGTTACCCGTTTACGAAAATCAAAAATTCATTTTTTTCGCTCCACCCTAGTGAACAGTCCGATTTAAATAAACTTTTTTTTGTTCGAAGGATCTCAGCAAGGATACATCATTACCGTATTTAAATTTTCAATTTGAACACTTTTTCGTTCAACATTGAACCGTTCAAGCAACCTTTCCCCACCTAATAACTTTTGAGTGAACCGTCCGAATGGAATAAACTTTTTTTTGTTTGAAAGATCTCGGAGAGGCTTTCCAATACATTCCCATATTTCGCTTTTTGATTTGAACCATTTTTCGTTCCATATTGAACCCTTCAGAAAAAAAAAAATTACATTAGCGTCTACGGGGAATTTAAATTGAATGTTGATCCTGAACTTAAAGTCGGATTTCCTTCAAACTAACTTTGTAAGAAAATGGTTTTGATAAATAATGTTTGTAACGTACTTTTCTGAGTAATCTTCTGTGAGGACTCTGATTCCGACTCCGACTCCGACTCCGCAAACATGGCGGAAATGCAGGCTCAGAAAAAAAATTACTGACTGTACAGACGATTTTTTGTTTATTTATAAATTTGTTTTATTTTATTTATTATTATTATTTTTTTTTTTTTTTTTTTTTTTTGGCAGACGATGTTTTTTTTGTAACAAAAAATTTTCATTCACGAGAACATTTTATTCTTTATTTATATTTAACAACTGGCAACAGATTAAAAGTGAAATTCGAGACATTTTATTAACGGACGAGTTTCTTTTTCTTTTATTTTCTTTCTTTGATAAAATGTGTTTTGATGCTCTTTGTACTTTTATTTATTTATTTATTTATTTTATTATTATTATTATTATTACTATTATTATTATTTTTTGAAAACGATGGAGGATTTTTTCTACGGAGGTACTGTAACAGTTACACTCTTTAAAAGGTGCGACAAAACTTTATTTATTCGTTAATTACTTTTTACGTGTCTATTTCATCTGATGAAAGGGGTATATTTTGCTTTTCGAAATCAGCTCTAAGTGCTAAAAAGGTATGTTTGACATAATTTTACGTCTCAGATAATCAAGAGAATAATGATCAGATGCTAGAATGCCGATGTCGATGTACGGGAAAGTAGGCTCGTTTAGTTCTTGACAGAACTTCTTGTTTAGCCTACTTTCCCGTTAAAAATAAAAGAGCCGAAAAAAGCATTAAAAGTGGCTTAATGCATCTAAAAAATATCGACAAGTCCAAAAAATATCGCCAAGTTCAAAAAATATCGCCAAGTAAAAAAAAGTCAAAGATAAACTAAAAAATGAAATAAATATCGAAAAATTAAAAATTTGAAAGTAGGGTATTGAGATGGGGACTTTGTGTGTCGGTCGGTCGGTCGGGCGGTCGGTCGGTCTGTCTGTCCCCCCTAATAACTTTTGAGTGAACATTCCGATTTGAACGAAATTTTTTTTGTTGGAAAGATTTCGGCGAGTACAGCTCATTCCCATATTTTTCGATTTGAACAATTTTTGGTTCAACTTTGAACCGTTCAAACAACCTGCCTCGCGATACTAACTTTTTAATGAACAGTCCGATTTGAATAAACTTTTTTTTATAAGAAAGATCTTATCAAGAATACTTCATTTCCGTTTTTAAATTTCCGATTTGAACAATTTTTCGTTCAACATTGAACCGTTCAAACAAGCTCTCACCCCTAATAACTTTTGATTGAACCGTCCGATTTAAACAAACTTTTTTTTGTTCGAAAGATCTCGGCAAGGATACTTCATCCCCGTTTTTAAATTTCCGATTTGAACAATTTTTCGTTCAACATTGAACCGTTCAAACAAGCTCTCACACCTAATAACTTTTGAGTGAACAGTCCGATTTAAACAAACTTTTTTTGTTCGAAAGATCTCGGCAAGGATGCTTCATTACCGTATTTAAATTTTCAATTTGAACATTTTTTTCGTTCAACATTGAACCGTTCAAACAACCTTTCCCCACCTAATAACTTTTAAGTGAACAGTCCGAATTGAATAAACTTTTTTTTGTTCGAAAGATCTCGGAGAGGCTCATTCCCATATTTCACTTTTCAATTTGAACCATTTTTCGTTCAATGATGAAAAGTTCAGAAAAAATTTTAACGTGAGCGCCTACGGAGAAATTTAAATTGAATGTTGATTCTGAACTTCAAGGCGGATTTCCTTCAAACTAAGGCAGGGATTCAAGTGAAACAGGCAATAGCAAATTACAATCGCGACTGGAAATGAATTACATTAGAACGTTTCTTGATAAAAACATCGTGAGTCAGCGTGACGTTTGCCTGTGAAAAACGAGCTAGATAAAACGTCACAGCCTACTTAGCGAATAAGAGGTGATCGCTGAGTGCTTGTGAGCTCTTATTGGCTCCACCCGTAGTGACGTCATGCCAATTTAAGGTGATGATAGTGGAATTCACTTCCAGTAGCGATTGCAATTCGAAGCGATAGCATTGCTGTTTCACTTGAATCCCTGCCTAACTTTGTAAGAAAATGGTTTTGATAAATAATTTATTGTAAAGTACTTTTCTGAATATTCCTCTGTGAGGACTCTGATTCCGACTCCGACTCCGCAAACATGGCGGAAATGCAGGCTCAGAAAAAAATGACTGACAGGGCAGACGATTTTTTGTTTATTTATTTATTTGTTTTGTTTAATTTATTATTATTATGATTTTTTTTTGGCAGACGATATATTTTTTTTTATTAACAAAAATTTTTCATTCACGAGAGCATTTTATTTTTTATTTATATTTAACAACTGGCAACGGATTAAAAATGAAATTCAAGACATTTTATTAACGAACGAGTTTTTTTTTTTTTTTCTTTCTTTGATAAAATGTGTTTTGAAGTTCTTTGTACTTTTATTTTATTTATTTATTTTTTTTTCTTTTGAAAACGATTGTGGAATTTTTCTACGGAAGAACTATAACAGTTACATTCTTTAAATGTGCGACAAAACTTAATTGACTCGTTTATTTAATTTTTACGTGTTTATTTCATCTGATGAGAGGGGTATATTTTGCATTTAGAAATCAGCTTTAAGTGCTATAGAGGTATGTCTGACATAATTTTCAGTTTTAGATAATCAAGAGAATATTGATCAGATGCTACAATGCCGATGTCGTTGTACGGGAAAGTAGGCTCGTTTAGTTCTTGACAGAACTTCTTGTTTAATGTTGTATTTATACTTCGCATTTATAGCACAAAAGAAAAGTCATTTCAACGATAGTTATATCCCAAAATACAGCATTCCTTCGCAGCACACAAATTTTCAATTTGAAACAGGTTATATGTTATCTTAACTATTTCACTTTCCCTTACATTTTTCAGTGTTTGGTAAGTATGGAAGGTTATCTCTCTTCGACCGGCTGCTTGTCTTTATGCAGTGGGAATTCCCCTTCCTTCAAGAAAAGGGAACGTGTGAGGAGATAAGAAAAATGTAAGATGGATGTACCTCAGAAAGTTCAAGGTGGGATTAACTTATTTTTGCCCAAGTTTTTTTTAACATTTTTTTTTTTTTTTTCAATTTTTATCTGCTTAAAACTATTACTTGGATTGGTTGACATACATTTTAGGCTTGAAATAGTTCTCCGTTGCCATATTTATTAAGTCATTTAACGTCCTGTTTATATGATATTTTGCAGATATGTGAGCAAAATACGCCCTTACTTGACTTTACTTGTGCAAAGTAACATTACAGAAGGCATCTGTGATCAATTTTAAGCAAATCATTTTAAAATAGTTTAATTTTATGAAAAATGAATTCTCAAAAAAAGCTTACTTTCTGTGGCTACCCATGCTGGATTGTTGCTTGACGGATTTGTCTGACAATAGCTGTCAATAAATAAACTCTGATGTCCAAAGAGTGGCTCTAACTGGTTTTCTCAAGAAAAAAGACTATTTAACTTGTGAAAAACAGTTATATTAAAAGGATATACCAATTACAGGTTTTTGTATGCAGTAACAAACAAGCGTCCCCGTTTTTAGGCTGATTTTATTTCTTCTTATAAAATGTCTTTTTGAATATTGTATCGTAGGCAGAAAAAATTTTAGTAAAAAAAGTGTGTACCCTTTTGGGTCGATCGTCACTTTCAAGGGACGATTTTTCTTTAGTTAATAAAAAACTTATTTTTTACATATTTTTTTTATTATTTTTTCTGTCCATTAAACACTGTTTGTAACAAGTATACAAAATTTCTTTGGAAAAAAAAAGGCATTAATGGGTTAAGTCATATTACATTACAACTAAGAATTACACTTGCTTTTGTTCTTGAGATTGTGAACGATGTCAATTTTGATAAAGATCATATTAAAACTGCTACAGAACGCACTTTACAATGATTATGTGAAGCAATCTGTTAATAACGAATTGAAACAATACCAAGGTACTCATTGAACACTATTACTTGGTTGAAATGTGCATTTGATGGAAATTTAGACCCTTTTTTGGACCGCCCTAAAAGGGGACGCTAGGCATTAATGGGTTAAAGCAAAGTAGTCAATAAATGCTAAATCAGTATGAAAAATAACTTTTAACAATTCGATGGCTTTTATGCTATAGGAACATTAGGGAGGGAGGCGGAAGAATAAGTTTGGCTTAAAACACCAAAGAAACTTTTATGATCGAAGACCTTTTTCTGTGGGACGGAAATGATCGTTATATCGAGCGTCGTCTGTACGCATTAGACTCTACCGGGACCGTTTAAAAAAAAACGTATAAAAGATAACCGTATAAACGGTGCTTCACTGTATTTTGAAATAAAATTTCGGCTGAAGAAGCGAGAAAGCATCACTAGGAAAGCTCCAGAAATATTTCAAGGACGGGGGTAGGGGGTTATTTACATATACAGTCAAACCTGTCTATCTCGAATTTCACGGGACAGAAGAAAAATTCGAGATACGGAGGTTTTGAGATACAGACGTTGTGATAAAATTCACAAAAATAAGCAATTGGAACAAGTCAAATACTTAATAGATTGTTTTGCATTGATATTGTTGAATATTTTACCGTACGACATGTTGTGAGTTCGCGTTTTAGTAACTGTGATGACTCTATCGGTAGCAAGTGAATGCATACCTTTAAGTACGAACATAGACTTTAAATTGATTGTGCAGAAGAAGATTTTTGTCTCCAAGTTATACCATTGATAAAGGTGGCTGGCGATGAAATTCAAAAATGAGAGGCGTCAAAATTCAAGATACAGAGGTTTTCAGGAAAAATCATTCGAGATAAACAGGAGAAAAAACATTAAATTTATGCTGTAAATGCAGAGAAATTGAAAAATTTTGACGTAGAGAGGTTTTCGAGGTAAGCAGGTTCGAGATAAACAGGTTCGACTATATTTTACTGCTCAAAAATTGTCGAGAAATGCCTTTTTTGAACTTCAATGCTGAAAATTTACCAATGGTGATTCTCCCAATGGACGGGCATTCTTCCCCATTGCCCCTCCCTTCAGGGGTGCCCCCCCTCAAAGCTCAATGACACAAATCCCCCCCCCCCCCACCAGAGCTTTTTTCATAACCCTTTAGTGCTTTTTATTTTCCCCCTTTTTTATTTTATTCATTTTTTAAATATATTTTTTTAATTATAACTATTATTTATTTGTATGCCATGAATTTTTTAAAAGTTCAAATTATGCGCAGAATAGAATTGTTTTTTTTCTCCTTCCAGTCTCCTTCTCCCCTTTTGCATTCCAAGCACACACACACACACACAAAAGTAATAATAAAGAAATAAAAGAAATAATTTAAATCAAAAATATAAATTAATGAATAATTTTTATTAAAAAATCCCTAAATAATTTAAATTAAAAAAGAATAAATTAATAAATAATTTAAATAAATAAATTAGTTTACCCCCCCCCCCCTAAAAAAATTTGATGCCGCAACTTGCACCATAATCCCCCCACCCCCCGTATTCACCCCTGCCTCCATTGTAGCCTTCCCTAAAGCTTCATACAAACTTCGCCCTCCAGACAACAATGAAAAATAATGAAAGCACTTAAACTGATATGTGAAAGATAATTTTTCCTGAAAAAAATCACAAAAAAAAAACTCGCTTTTGCAACACGAATCCAGTAATGAGAAAATTATCTAAACCAGTGGTTCCCAACCTGGGGGCGATTGCCCCCAAAGGGGCAGTTGGCCTCCTCAGAGGGGAGATAAATTCTTCGAGAGAGGGGCGATGGGTATTTAGAAGAGAAAAAGAGGTAGTAATAAAAGTGTAGCAAAAACTGAAATTGTAAAAATGCACAAAACTGGTTGTTCAGAGTTCAGACAATTGATCACAAGCTAAGAAAGAAACAAATTTAACTCCAAGAGCTTTCTCCTTGCACCTTAAGAAGCAATTTGTCATTCATTGTCAATTTTATGAATTTTTAGATTTCAAATTGATTTTTCTTCAGATTTTTGGTTTCAATGATTGTAATTCCCCCAGATTCCAGTGTAGAAAAGAAAATAATTTCTTGAAAAATGTACGTCGATGAACTTTGATAAGTAAAATATTATACTTTTTAAAAAAATTCAGAAAAAAACGTCGCCTTGCGACAAGAATCTCTATATGAGCAGACGATCTGAACCCAATCTTCTAATCCATATTTGACAATGCTGCCTATCCTAAACTCAAAAATTTCTGCACAAATAGGCAGAATGTAAAAAGTCAACTACAAAAATAATAATAATAATAATAATAATAATCTCTCAACCCATATTTGAGGATGCTACCTATCTCAAAATCCGAGGTTTCTGCACAAAGGCAGAATTTGAAGAGTCAACTACAAAAAAAAAAAAAAAAATCAATTACTAAAGGATTAGCAGCTATTCAAAGTTCATATCCGGTATACCGGACAGTCACCAGTAGTCAATAAATGCCAAAAAGCTATTAAACCGACATTTAATAAATAGATGACTCATATATCAGAAAAATACTAAATAGATATTCAACCGACATTTGACAAAAAAATGGTTATTTTTTCAGAAAAAAGCTAAATGGATATTCAACCGAACCGACATTTAATAAATAAGTGTTTCGTATATCAGAAAAAGATAAATAGATACTCTACCTACATTTAATAAATAAGCGGTTCATACACTAGGTGGCCAAAAGTATCCGGACACTTTCAAAAATTCACCTTTTTACATATAGCTAGAGAAATAAGTGATCAATTGTTCTTTAACTTTAGTCATACAAAATATAGGCT
Source organism: Uloborus plumipes (assembly GCA_038373865.1). Taxonomy (NCBI): domain Eukaryota; kingdom Metazoa; phylum Arthropoda; class Arachnida; order Araneae; family Uloboridae; genus Uloborus; species Uloborus plumipes. The sequence continues at coordinate 1,966 of JAXGGA010010300.1, read as the reverse complement.
TCACCGAACATTTCCAAGTTGAAATTAAATTACCCTTGCATTTGGGGGACGATAAGAAGGGGGGTCGAAAGAATAACCGCTTTTTGACCATAACTCTTTGAAAATAGCTCGGAATAAGCTATGCATTTCAGTAATTAATTAGCATACTATGTATAATTACTATACAAATTCAAATGAACGCACCACTCTTACTTCCGAAGATATGAAACATTTTTTAAAAAACGGCAATTTTATTTGAAGGGTTTTTGCTCATAACACGCAGAGTTTTTGATCAAACCTTAACAAAACTTCAGGAAAGATGACAAAATACAAGAGAAAGAACATACTAAAACGGTTTTTAAAAATATTAAAAATCCGATGAGATATGAACATTAAAAGGAAAAAAAATTTCACGGCGCATGCGCGAACGACAGAAATTTATAACTACAAAAATATTGTAGCCTGGTATATACTGCATCTTACAAAAAAAGTTCCAGTTGAATATCATGAAAATTGGAAAAGATATCAGCGATCTAGTGTGCTGTATTTCATTCATTCGCAGACAATACATACATAGTGAGGGTCTGTCCACAAAGAGCTATTTTTAAAATAAAGGTTATTTCGTCATCGTTCAAAACCAACGTTTCAGGGGGTCTCCGGATACTTTTGGCCACCTACTTATAAGGTCTTTTTGGCCGAATGGGCGAAATGTGACTTCTATGCCAAATATAAATTTTTAAACAGTATACAATTTAACATTGAAAAATATGCTCGATTGCCCCCACACTATTTGTGAACAACCCCTCTCCATTTATGAATTGACTGCAAATGAATGAATTACAGCTCACTAGATCGCTGATATCTTTTTCAATTTTTACGATATTCAACTGGAACTTTTTTTATAAGATGCAGTATACACCAGGCTACAATATTTTTGTAGTTATAAATTTCTGTCTTTCGCGCATGCGCCGTGCAAAATTATTTCCTTTTAACGTTCATATCTCATCGGATTTTTAATATTTTTAAAAACCGTTTTAGTATGTTCTTTCTCTTGTATTTTGTCATCTTTCCTGAAGTTTTGATAAGGTTTGATCAAAAACTCTGCGTGTTATGAGCAAAAACCCTTCAAATAAAATTGCCGTTTTTTAAAAAATGTTTCATATCTTCGGAAGTAAGAGTGGTACGTTCATTTGAATTTGTAGAGTAATTATACATAGTATGCTAATTAATTACTGAAATGCATAGCTTATTCCGAGCTATTTTCAAAGAGTTATGGTCAAAAAGTGGTTTTTCTTTCGACCCCCTTCTTATCGTCCCCCAAATGCAAGGGTAATTTAATTTCAACTTGGAAATGTTTGGTGAAGAATATATTTTGTATGACTAAAGTTAAAGAACAATTGATCACTTATTTCTCGAGTTATATCTAAAAATGTAAATTTTTGAAAGTGTCCGGATACTTTTGGCCACCTAGTGTATATCAGAAAAACTCTAAATAGGTAAACAACCGACATGAAAAAATTAAGTGGATCATACATCAGAAACAAGCTAAATAGATATTCAACCGACATTTGATAAATAAATGGTTCATATATCATAAAAAACTAACTAGATATTCAACCGACATTTTTTACATAAGTGGTTCAAATGGCAGAAAAAAGCTAAATAAATCTCAATCGACATTAATAAATAAGTCGTTCATACGGCAGAAAAAAGCTAAATAGGTATTCAACCGAAAACCTAAATAGAAATTCCTGACAAACATTTAATAAAAAAGCGGTTCAAATATCAGAAAAAAGCTAAATAGATATTCAACCGACGTTTGACAAATAAGTGGTTCAAAAATCAGAAGAAAAACTAAATAGATATTCAACCGACATTTAATAAATGAGTGGTTCTTATACCAGAAAAAAAAAACTAAATAGAGAGGTGAAGAAAATGGTTACCTTAGTGCAAATTATAAATTGCAAATTTTTCATACAACGTTTTT